>JAKTYO010000242.1:0-103280 GCA_030578735.1 Metschnikowia noctiluminum | reverse complement strand
TTTCGTGCATGGGTGGCTCATTGGTGGCTGATGGGGCCTCCGTTTTTAGCTTCTTGGCCGGAGGCTCGCTGGAGTCACGAGACTCGATCTCGGCTTCACTTTTGGCATGTTTGACTTTTGACTCAGCATTAGCATTAGCTTGCTCCGGGGTTTCTTTTTGATCAATTGACGGCTCGGCTTTGACTGCATTAGCCTTCATTTCCACCTCAACAGAACTTGTGATTTCCATTGATAGTCAGTGAGAGCAATAGATTTCAGTGAGGAGCAGAGGGGTCCTATGAAGCAGACTGTAAAAGCTGACTATTAAATGCCTTTAAGTGAAGATGTCGTGTTGGTCTAGAGCCTGTTCTATTTTGGTTCTTGAGGTGCGAAATACAAGGCCCCACGAAAACGCGACTGGGTCCAAAATATACCTTGGATTGTTTTGTTTTTTGAGTGATTTTAGTTTCCTTACTTGAGATTCCTTCTTCAAGTGAGAACAACAGATTACGCTGTGTTTGAAGATTTTCTTTATCCAAAAGTATCCTCATATGATTTCGACTTTATACGTACAAATTATATCAGGAACGGGCCACTGGTCACTTTGAAAGCCGCGAAACAAAGTGGAGCCCCCGCAGAAGAACTGAGTCTTCAAACTATGCATTGGTCTTGAAACACATTCGACGGTCCCTAAAATTTGCAAGGCAGACCCTGTGTATTTCTAAATAATTCATGCTCAATGGAATTTTTTTTCGGGAGCTAGATCCACAAATCCATTTCTCTCAATCCCGCGAGTGTTGTGAAGTATCCACTCTGAATTCTCCCTCACAAATTCGAGGCTCGGGGCCTAATGCCATCATTTCGCACTTTGGAAAGGCCAGAGCGCCACGCATGTCCAGCAACCATCTTCATTGACCTTTCGTAGCATCGAATTGCACTCACGCAAACCCACTCGTACTCCCCTTCAACCTCATTTCAAGTCCATAATCTCTCAAACCT
Source organism: Metschnikowia noctiluminum (assembly GCA_030578735.1). Classification (NCBI taxonomy): domain Eukaryota; kingdom Fungi; phylum Ascomycota; class Pichiomycetes; order Serinales; family Metschnikowiaceae; genus Metschnikowia; species Metschnikowia noctiluminum. The sequence continues at coordinate 102,302 of JAKTYO010000242.1, read as the reverse complement.
AGCAATGGACCCATTTAACGAGGTAGAAGAGGATTGCTGGGCACAGATCCAGGCGCTACTATCGTTGATCTCATCCACAAAGCACATCACCGAAGAAAGTAAGCTTGATTTCCAAAATGACTACCAGGAGCTCGCCGAAACCCTAGAAGACCTTGAACAAGCCGTAAACATCTCCGAACTGAACCCTGCGCAGTTCAGATTGACCTCTTCGGATATAGCCAATCGGAAGCAGATTCTTGCTCAGTTACAGAAAAAAATACACGATCTTCATGACACGTGGAATGATCGGATCCTAAATCCACATAAGCCTCGGGAAGTCACGACGATGTCAAATCGAATCAGCCAGGACAGCTCAGAAAACCCTTTCAATGACGACCAACAGATAGACCGCGAGTTTAACCTGTTTCAACAACAAGAGACCATCCAATCCCAAGATCTCCAGCTTGACTCGATTCACAAAACAATGCAAAATCTCAACCAGCAGGCTGCTCTCATGGGAGACGAACTAGAGGACCAAGGGTTTATGCTTGATGATCTTGATCATGAAATGGACTCTGTCGGTAACAAATTGCAAAGAGGGCTCCGCAGAGTGAATTACGTAATCGAGAAAAACAGAGAGACCGCTAGCAACTGGTGCATCGGAATACTCGTTGTGGTGTTGTGCGTCTTGTTGGTGGTTCTTATCGCGTTGTAGAATCCACGAAGGGAAAGTCGTAAAGAATGATTGTGAGAGGAAAGGAACGTCCCGAAATGATGACATTGAAAAATAAAATGAATTCTCTGTAAATTGCAAGAGCATATGAGAAAAAAATGCAACAAAATGTCGCATACGGAAGGTTACAGAAGTTTGCAAAATATCATTCGGCCAGGCGCTTAGAAGAAAATTCTTCTCAGCGACAGTCTCGACAGTCTCGACATAGAAATTAAGTCATTATCGTCTAAGCTGTTAGTATGAGATACAAATATTGAAGATTTATAACAATGAATTATCAGCCAAAATTAATAAAGGTAGCTTGGTTTTTTCCACACCGACAGAAAGTCTCGAGCCAAATGCACTCAGAATCATCATATTCACTGCGTTAAATTGAAACATACATTTTGATACACGGATGAAGTTGTGGGTAGAGGGAAGATTTTCTGTTACTTTATATATTGCGCGCAGAGGTTACCCGGCCCGCGAGAAATGGTCTTGAAAAAACAGCCAAGCTAGGGTTTTGAGGCCCTCGGTACTGAACTGCTGTTGGAATATATTGCAAGTCACGACAATTCGTGAGACATCAAATTAAAACACTTAAAATTTGATGAGGCGTTCACCCAAATGGAAAAATTCATACTTACAAGCTTGTTGTTCCCGCTGCCTGCTCAAATCAAAAAAAAAAAAAACTTTCGACCGGCATCGCTGTGTGCCATTCGACTCCGCGTAATATTTTAGCAAACGATTCTTCTAGCTGAATTGATGCGCTTTTTCCGCACAAAGCCAATTAATAACAGAGTGTAAGCTTCGTTCACAGAAAGCTAATAGAGTGAAAATTTAATTGAAGAATACGGCTTATCTCATCAGACAACATTCGAAGAAAGAACTTAACCCTTTTCCAGAATGTCCTTCTTTATTTGAGGGTCTCGAAATCATACCGTGCGAATATTTATAAGCGCCATTTTTTATACAAAGTGCTGATCTCCTCTCGGGAATCAGAGTGTTCAAAGTCCCGGTAATTCTTGAATGCTCAGTCACTTGCGACATAACATCCCACAAAGACCTTGAAGTTGAGTAAACAATCTAAAAATGTCTAACAGACTTTGAGCGCGATCTCGACAATTAAAAGGGGCCTTATGTATGTCACCCCTGAAAGAAATTGAAACCAATATGATCTCTTGAAAAGTTTTTACTGCTATGGCCGAAAACCGAACTTTTAGAAGGCGTTGAATTTTTCTGATCGCATCACATTTACAATGCGACGCAAATTGTATTGCCGTTCCGGGAGGCGGCCTCATCTGACAGCCGCGCTTTTCACCAATACGGTATGTCATATCCGACGCAAGGCAACAATAGCCGACATATCTTAAGAGTGTAGATCGAGGAATTGATAACACCAACGAGTAATCGGGGTGAACAAGCGATTTTGAGCGCCCCGTTTCTCATCTGTCTGTTTTTAATTATTTTCAATTTCTTCCTCTTGCCACACTGCTTTTATCACTCCGGTATTTCTTCACGAGTTCGGCAGTTGACTTGATTCACTTGCAAACATCACAATGACTTTCCACTTGCACATATCCTTGACCAGGTATTTGCCTGAATTGGTCCTTACCGGTCTATCGAGCAGAGACAGTGAAAACCCCGATTTCGTGGAAGCACAGCATCGTTCGCGCCGATTTGTGAAATACGAGAAGTGTACCATGTGCAAAAGCAAGCAAGGTTGGTGCAAATTCTACACGGTATGAGTCAAAAGGTGGTAGGGGAATCGAGGCTAAGACGAGACGATTGAAAGCGATTGCATTGCTTTTGCTTTTATTACTCTCCTGAATTGCTTGCTTGACCCGGCGAGCAATACATGAGCATACGACAGAGGTCGTACGAGAGTTACAGCAATGAGCGGATAGAATAAATTGGTATAGCCTAAAAAAGTATGCAAGAAGGGGATCTGCAATTTTTGTGAAACATCAAATTGAAAGTCAGCAATTTACAGGCATTTGGTCACAGCTGATGTGTTAAGCTATAGAAGCCAATCAAAAGATCGATATGACATACAATCACAAGTCCGTTTAGTGATCGAAAGTGTTGATGAATAATGTGAGTGCGCTAAGCTAGTGCAGCCAAGTTTGTTCGAAAATGATGCAGTCACACAAAACTTAGCAAAAGCTTTGGGAAAGGGTTTCGAAATTTAATAGCAAGCCTCGCTTCTGATTAGCTTGATAGAATAACTCAATGGAGTACGTGCCAGCGATCATTTTTTCTTCTAATTCCCCTTTTTTTATGATCCTATTCTTTGCTCATGACGTATATGCAGTCTAAACTCTTTAGAACCGCAGGAACTTGATCATTCTTTGAAGAACTATATGCTAAGTCACCCTTTTGGCAATTAATCCTCCGATTGCAGCTCATCAAGTTCTTGCTAATTTGCTATAAAATCCAGTTTGATCATCAAATTTGTCAACGATGTCCTCGCAAGACAGGTCGAGATACCGTGTTGAGGTTCAACAAATGATGTTTGTTTCTGGGGAAACAAACGACCCGCCCGTTGAGACAACTTCCCTTATAGAGGATATAGTCAGAGGCCAAGTTATTGAGATTTTATTACAGGCCACAAAAACTGCGGCTTCGAGAGGAACCAGATCCATAGCCCCTGAAGATGTGATTTTCCTAATAAGACACGATCGTGCCAAAGTCACTCGTTTAATCACCTACCTATCTTGGAAGGACGTGCGCAAGAACACTAAAGACGAAGGCGGCGGGACCGAATCTTTAATGGAACAAGAGGCAGGTGCTGCCACGACAAACTCCGCAAGCAACGACCAATCCAAGATGATAACGCGCTATAGAAAACTGAAGATCAGATTACCCTGGGAGGTCCAATTTATGTTCAGCGAGCAGCACCTAGAGACGGCAGAAGAGGCCGAGGAAGTCGATGACGAAGAAAAGGCAGCCACTTTAGCCTCAGTGAAGCGTTTGAAAATGGCCGACGAACGTACAAAATATATGACGAAAGAAGAATATGTCCACTGGTCTGAGTGCAGACAGGCGTCATTCACCTTTCGGAAAGCAAAAAAGTTCCGTGAGTGGGCTCAAATCACGCAGATCTGTGAGTCCCGGCCCAACGACGATGTGGTTGACATTTTGGGGTTTCTCACCTTTGAGATCGTGTGCTCTTTAACTGAGGAAGCCATGGCCATCAAAGTTTCGGAGGATCGTCTCGTTCAGCAATCGCTTCTGAAGATCGGCAATCTCAATAAGGAGCTTGATAAAAGAAAAAGAAAGTATTTATTCGACAAGCCAGACGAGCTGGCCAAACCTTTACAGCCATATCATATAGAGGAGGCCTGGAGAAGGCTACAGGCGATTGATTATAAGCACAAGGCTGTGCGGTCATTTGGTGGCGGAATGCTCAAGTCGAGGACAAAGGTCATTTGATCTATTCAGCCTAAAAGCATTGTCAACACGTGAGCATATTTACATATCGTGAGGGATAGTGGTCAAAACTTCATCGACTTTGTCATGAAACATGCGCCAGCCAAGATAGTCCACTATCCCTTTCAGGCGAGCTGATCTAGAGCTTTGCCTATCTAATGCGATGATGCCTTTTTGAAATGAAGCCCAGTATCTCGCGATCGGTGCAAGATCGAGAATGAATGCTGCTGGACTCATGCTGTAGCATGTCGAGGTGTCTGGGATACCTTGTGTTTCGGGATTTTCTTCCACGAAATCGTCTGACGAGCGACTTCTCGTCTGCACGCGTATACTGTAGAGCTCTTGTATAAATTTGGGAACTTTTTTAGCTCGAGAGGCAATGAATTCAAGCACTACGCGGCGAAGCTCATTGAATTTGACCTCAACACTGTGAGACTGATTTTCCATTCGTGAAATGAGCTCCTGGATATGTTTACCGGTGTTAAGCTCATGTGGAAGTGTTTGTTGTTTCGGATGCAAAGACTCGTCAAGCACGTAGATATCAAGTAGCTCATTGTTTACAACATCATGCAAAATTGAAGAGTGACTATTCAGCTCTAGAACGTCCGAGACAGAAAGGGCTTCCAAGTTTTCAACAACGGAGCTCAAGTCATGGGCTGTGTTTGTCTTTGAGGTGTTGTGTGCATACAGAATTCCGACAATTCCCGAAATCGGGGGCTTTGCTCGACAAAGCCATTGGCAACTCATCAAAGCTTTCCGCAAATCGATACCCGTCTCCGTTCGGCATTCTTCGTTAACTCTTTGAAGAATTTCTGGAGCCAAACCTTTGTTTTCGCTGAGCGCACAAAGCCACAAATACTGACTCACGTCTGCTTCGGAGCTTGCCTTAAGACTAAGGATAGAATTTTGTTCCTCTGCTAATTCAAGGATATTTCTCGGAATCACACTTATATCCTGGACCGTGACAACTATGGGCCTTCTGGAGTAGTTAATCACTTCTTGGACCATAGACCAAAAAGAGCGGTCTTGCTCGAAGAGTATATCGCAGTCCTCAAATAAAACTAAGCCTTTCTGAAACTTTTTATCTTCGCTTCGTTGATTTATGATCTGCGTCGTGCAAAACTCTCGAAGAGATGACTGTATATCCTTTCTCGATCTTGCTTGCCCCGTGTTGATTTCATGTACGTAGCCATCCATGGCTGCCATTGCAGCGTAAACAGATGCAGATTTACAAGACCCTGAATCACCCTGAATTACTAAGATGGGAACAAAAATGTCTTCATCTGTTACATCTTCGTCTTCTTCAAAGTCATTAACAATGAAGTCTAGCATCGATGCTTCTCGTTTTCGCTGTCTCTTCTGTTGCTCCTTCAACTTCACGTCGCGAGGCACTTTCGTGGACTGTGTCTTCAACACGGAGAATGCGTTAGACATCCATCTTTTTAGAAATTGACGATCACCTTGACTTATCAAAAGGGACTCTAGCAGTTGGGGCTGGAACCTTTGCGGCCAATTTAGGGAGCCAGCGTGTGGGGGTTTCTTTTTTATAAAGTTATCAACGATGGTGGCGTGCGGTAAGCTGGTAAACGCTAAAGGTGCATGCGTCTTTATGATGTGTTCAATGTTTTGTATTGGACATTTGTCATATCGTAGCAGAGGATAAACGAGATCGACTTCACGCGTCTCGGAGGACAGCTTTTTGGCGAGGTCATCCATGCTTGATTCCAGTAGACTCGAATAATGTATGCGACTTTTGCGGGCCGGTAGCTCGATCATTCGTGGTTCGGCACTTGGCCAGGGTTCCGGTATCACATGCATGGCGTATCTTGGAATCGGCAGCGGATGTAATCCTTTGAGTTTTTGTATGGCTGTTAATTTTGGTGAGTTTTGAGAAGCAGTTTTCATCATCATGGCAAACACAGTATTGGCATTTTTCCCATCACGAGTACCTGAACTTGTTGTGTAGAAAGGGTTTAGGGATTTTTCAATGGATCTCAAAAACGGAATTGGTAGTTTGAAAGTGACTTTTGTTGTTGGCTTTTTTCTCATGAGGGCTGAGAGCATAGAATTGCCAGAGCTGAAACTGCCCAAGCTGGTATTTCCTTTCATCTTCATCGGGTCTTCAAATCTTTTAATCGACGCTAACTTGGCAGGCGGAATCTTGAGTCGAACTTTCAAAGACCAATCACCATTGGGCTTCTTCATACTTTTCGGACCAAAAGAATCGAATAGGTTTCGCGCGTTCACAGATCTAGATGCTGGGAACAATATCTCAAGACCTTCCACCACATGTACCGTTTCAGTCTTCTCTGACTCCTCTGGTTCATCATCAACGGCAATGACGTCTGGCGCTGTAACGAAACTCTCTGCTGTATTTGTGATCATGCATTCCCCATCTTTATCTTTTTCTGCGTCAAGGACCAAAGAGACGGGCTTGCTTTTTTTCAAAAAGTCCTTTAGGGAGATGTTCCTCCCCAGTGAGAAAGCCTTCTTCTCCAATTCTTCAATCGCCTTATCTCTTTCGGCGTTTTTTCCAAATTCATACGCGTCAAATGATGTATTCGGCACGTCTGAAGAAGTATCTGGGACGTCGGAAGGGTCCGAGAATGACGCGGCTTTCAGGTCTGAGATGGGAAGAATTTGCTCTTTACACTCTTCGGATTCCACGCTGCTCAGTTTCTTTTGGATTTTCTCTTCCTTTGCTCTTCGGTTCCCGGAAAGCAAAGACATAAGATTGTATTGTGAGGGCTTTGTAGGCCTTTCACCTGGTTTACCAATATCATGCACGTCGATCTCGTTCATTGAGGCATCCTCTATCGGATCAGAGTCTGTGTCGAAAGTCTTACAAAGTCCATTGCCAGAGGGTTTTCTTGATGCCAGGCCTGTGGCGTGTTTCAAATACGAATCCAGCTCCAGGCCATGCAGCATTGCCACGTTTCAGTCTGGAGAATGCTTGTGGTGGAAAATCTAAATAAGGCCGGAGCAAAACGCGTAGGTAGCGCGGCCGCGAGTCGCGTCTCGTCGCAGAAGATGATGACGGAGAGATCCTTGAAAAGAGGCATAAATGATGGCTCCAGGGGAATAAAATTTTTGTTGGTCTGTGGTAAGTCATGTTTCTAGATGATATATAGTGAAACTATTTTTCAATTATCTTTTTTTTTTCTAAAGATTCATCGTTTATCTGAAAACTCAGTTGCTGATTTTTATCTTCTGTTTTTATGTACTGCGAGAAGCTTTTTCATTGTGCTCTAAACAAAATAGAGTGGTGACGTGAGGTGGCAATTTTATGTCCCCATTCAAATAGAGATTGCGACAAATGGGGCTATTTTTGAACTGACATAACGAGTTGAACAGTGTTCCAGCTTTTTTTTTATTTTGTATAAAAGAGAGACGGAAGCTACTTATCGAAATAGGTGGTCTAAATGTCGCAACCGGCCGCGATGCTTGCCCCAGAAATTTTGGCAAGCGCGCCTGAATGGTTCCGGTTTTGAGGACACTAACCATCGCTTGAAGATGTGCAAAGAATCATTGACAAGTCTTGCTCTTCCGAATGAACCAGTGCAAAAGTTGATTATTTGACATTTGATATATTGGTGGATACTATATTTTTTTGCTCTGCTAGACGCCTCATATATTAAACCCGTCACTTACTTCGTCTAGAAGATCATCGTAGCTCTCTACTGAATATACAGAATGAGTGGGTTCTCCTTCAGTTTGAGATCTAACAAGGTCACGAAAGGCCCAAAAAACAAAGCTGGCAAATTTTTTAAAAAAATACCGCCCCAAAAAAATTTTCTTTTTAACGACGAAGAGGCGTCTACGGATGCAGTTACTGCCATCGATGCATTTCATGCAACAAAGGGCGCCATGCTGGGCACCAAAGCTATTTCTGCAACCCCAGATCTAGTAATTGAGCCGGTAAACAAATCGCACAGACTCAAGCACACAACTCCAATAGGCGCAGACCAGTTCACAGGGAAGACAGAAACAGAAGCATTACTGTTAGAAGAGAGGGCCCGTATCTCGCTTCTACGTGGAGACCAGCCCGAGGAATCTGGCAGCAAGATTATCAGCCAAGACTCAAAAGAGGTGGATACGGAGGCTACTGCAGAAGACTACGAATCTGTCCCGGTTGATCAGTATGGAGCTGCTCTCCTACGAGGAATGGGTTGGTCGGGTGAACTGGAGCTGCAAAAAAGAGCCATTAAAGACGTCTCTCATCGCCAGCGAAGCGTTGTGCTTGGAATTGGCGCTAAGTCCATCGAAAAGGATCTAGAGACAGAATTGTTAAGCAAAAGGAACTTGAGCGCACCTTTGTTAAGGCGCGGGAGGTGAGGGGCTCTAATGCGTATCTTTATCTCGTTAAATGCTATATCATTAAATCTAGGCAAACACGCCTAATCCCAACAAAAGAAGTTGGCTTAACACCGAGTGCGACCACATACTGGACTTTTCGCGGATGAGACGCATCTCGTCAGCTTTGATCATTCGCGAAAACTCTTCGTAGATGTCACCAATAATCGCATCGTAAATTTTTGTTTGCGTCACGTTATCGACATTATACAAATCTGCAAACCTCTCGATCACAGTGGTCTTGAAAATCAATGGCTTTCCCATTTCCAAGCTATTGACATACGATATCAAAGACCGTAAGTTATGTAACGAGGTGAATGCAACCGGTGCCGAGGATGCCATGGGTAAGTGCGAGGGCAAAGAGGCCTTCAAGTCGGTGAACTTTATCTTCGCATTAACAATCACGTAGTCGGTGTCGTGTGTCCTGGCTCTTTGTTCTGCACCCTTGGCGAACGTTTCATATATGGCCATCAAAGCACCTTTAAGTAAATTTCCGTCTCCAGATGTGTTTGCATCCACCGATGGCTCAGGGTCAGTTAAATCGCTTAGTTCACCCAAGAGCCTCAGGAAAGCACCCGAAGTTGACGTCCTCCTGTCTGCTGTATTTGGTTCTTCTCGATTGGGAAGTCTGATCTCTGCCAATATTTCTGCTTTCCCACCGACTAACCAATTGAATTTCAGTTTCGGGTTGGCAATGGAAAGGGAGCCCATGTCAATTCCATCTAGCTTGAACGTGACGGTGTTCCCTTTTTCTGAAAATGTTTGCTGTTTGTGTATAGTAAACATTGAGTTGTTGAGAGTACCCGTCACAATACTTGCGTTGAAAAAATCTATCAATAATCTGTCGCCTCTTAAGCGCGGCAAGTCGCAATTGAAGATCAGTATTTTGAATGGCTTTTTATCAAGCCCATCAGTTATTTCAATAACAGAGTCTCGCACCCGAACATTGGCCAAATCGTAATCTGAGTCCAAGAATGAATAATCGATGTCTTCAGTGGTCTTTGTCAATTCTTTGACTTTGTGCTCTTTGATGTCGTCTTTATGCTCTTCAGACTCATGAAACCCGGAGAAAGAGAGCGCCAAAGAATTGAAAGCCGAAAGCGAGTGCTTAATCGAAGGAATGTCGTGCTTAGATATCATGCCAGTACGTGACACTTTAGCATGCATGCCTATGATCTCCAAATTACAAATGAGGCCCCTTCCTTCGTACCACTTTTTGAAAGAAAGACTCAAGTTGAGCATTGGAATCAGGGCAGAAAAGTCCAACGAGACCAGCTTGGAGGACGAGTGAGTCAGAAGAATGCGGATGTTTTTGAATTTTAGCATACCGTCCTCAAGCTGGGGTAAAACGGAGCCTTTTTCAAAAAGTATGCTCACCCCGAGACCGTGCGATAAGACTTGTCCAGCTATGCGGCCTAGAAAGCTTTCGTCCGGGGATGCCTGTGATATGCCAGTGTTTTTGCCAAGCAGGTCTTCACCTTGAATGGTCTTCCAAAATTGATCGAAAGTGTCTATGAAATACATGGCCGCCAATACGAAAGTGGTTGTGCCCAACACAATCCAAAGAACCTGACCCATAATCAACCAGGATGCAAATGCTGAGAAGTCATCGAGTGAAAATGGCCGGTTGTTTCTCGTAAGAGGCCATCTTATATGCACCCAGAGCCGAGAGATCAAAGACGACGCTTGGCTCAAGAGCTCGGATTTCGTCACAATGTCCTTTTTTGCAGGGCCCACAGCAGGAGTCTCGTGCACAAGCTTTTCGAGTTCGGGTTTCGGCCCATCATTGGCCTTTGCAACCGTGCTTGGATTAGAATTTGCTGGGAATTCTGCTCTCGAGATCACTCCAGAGCTCAGTAATAGCCTGGCCCCAACATGCGAAAACTGCATGTGTCTCAAGCTTTTAGAAAGTGCCAGATTTTTTGAGAGTGAAAGCAGAGCTTTGCCTGGAAGTGCAAGTGAAGTGGAGTTGCAAGTGCGATGCCATTGTGTTTTGATAAATATAGGTTTCAAAACTTGTATGCCTCGAGTCAATTTCAGCAGCTGTGCTATTCGGCTAAGAATCATGACAGCACACTTGGCCGCTAAAGTCTAAAGTCTAGAGTCTTGTCTTTGTGGGCTTTGGCGAAGGACTACCAATGTATTCTGATTGCTTGCCCTCAAGAGGTATGGGGAAGTGAAGAAAAGGCAAAAGAAAAAAAAAAAAAAAATTAATTGCCTGCCGCGCGCGTGAGTAGAAAGTCGTGACCGGAATTTCCGCAGCCCGCTCCAGATGAGGCTAACAAATAAATCAGCTGAATAGAATGATGAAGCGCATAAATTTCAAAACCAAAGCCGCTGGACTTATTTGCACAGTAAGGACGTGATTTTTTCACTCAAGCTTGAAAGCAAAGCATTTAGATCATGTCTTTCACAATACAAGCGATTGCTCCGGTGTCCATTAAGCGCCAGCTGAAAAGCCTTTGGTCTATGTCCTTTATGTTCGGCGAAAGATTTAAATTCACAAGATATACCTTTCTTAGGTATAATTAGATTATTATGAGACTCGAGAAACCTCCCCATGACTCCCGATATGAAAAACCACCCCGCCAATTGTTCGATGAAGACTTTTATTTTTGACATTCACTTTTGTTTTCGTTATCTTGAGTTATATACGTTCTCCCAGCTCGAGTTTCGCACCCATTTTTTTTGATCGTGAGAAAAATCAACCCCATCTCTCACGTGCTCATCTCAACCGCATATTTTCCACTTTACATCCTCGAATAGATCCAACCAACCAAAATTGATCATCGCAACATAACGTAATACGATATAATATGGCAGCACCAACCGCGATCAAAAAGACTGTTGACCCACAGCCTGTGCAAGCGCCAGTTGAAGATGACGAGATATTGATAGATACCACTTCGATTCCCACACAGCTGGAAAAGCCTGCTGAGAATGAGGACGAGGAAATGAAAGACAAACCCGCTCAAGATGGCTCCACTTTGGTTTTGGACGAGAGTGGGAAGCCCAAGTTTGCAGCTGCTTCCAAGAGCGGGATGAAGGTCAAGCTCGAGAGTAGAAAGGTTCCTGTCCCACCACACAGAATGACGCCCTTGAAGAACACATGGATGAAGATATACCCCCCTCTCGTGGACCATCTTAAATTACAGGTTAGAATGAACTTGAAAACGAAGACTGTGGAGATGCGAACAAACAAACACACAGAGGACCAAGGCGCCTTACAGAAGGGCGCAGACTTCATTAAGGCCTTCACATTGGGCTTCGATGTTGATGATGCCATCGCGCTTTTGAGATTGGACGACCTATATATCGAAACATTCGAGGTGAAAGATGTCAAGACCTTGACTGGGGACCATTTGTCGAGAGCCATTGGCCGTATCGCTGGTAAAGACGGAAAGACAAAGTTTGCGATCGAAAACGCTACAAGAACGAGAATTGTGTTGGCAGACTCGAAAATTCACATCTTAGGAGGATTCACACATATCAGAATGGCCAGAGAAGCAGTTGTATCCCTCATTTTGGGTTCTCCCCCAGGAAAGGTCTACGGAAACTTGCGTACGGTGGCTTCCAGAATGAAAGAGCGCTACTGATTTCGTATTGAGACTTATTTGTTCTACCTTGCATATGTACATTATATTTTGTGAAATTATTGTCTTCGTAGATGGCATGTACTGATATGTATGATCATTTCGAAGAGACAAAAGGCTCCAACATGACCATACCTAATCGCAGTGGAAAAGAAGAGGTGAAATACGACCAATTATACGATCCGAGGCGCCGAGGGAGACTTCAACATCCATCTCGTCAATACTGAATCGTGAAAAGGGCCGTTTTACATTTAAATTAAATCCTGGGTGAAGTCGTCGACCTCAGTGTGACCATGGTACGGAAGCATGTTCTCTAGTTTCAACTCCTTCCTCATTGCGTAGGCATCCTCCCCGTCTTGATAGTACGACTTTTCAATTGAGGTATTTTCAAACTTCAACGAGTCTCTGTACAAATGCAAAGCGGCCCTATTGGACTTTCTCACGTGGAGCGATACGTATTCGGCCTTGAAACTCTCACACATGGCATATAGCGACTGCTTCATCAATTTTTCGGCCAATCCCATTCTTCGATACGTCCTCATGACCGCCAAGGAAGTTATGTGTCCGTGCGGTGTTTTATCTTCTGCGTCTGGGTCATCTTCCATTTTACCCAAAACGTATCCCACTATCTTCTCGCCCTTACCTATGTATGCGGTATCGCCTTTCGGATCTGTGTCCACACTCGACGCTTTCTTCTTAAAATCTTCCGACTCCTCCGCAAGTTCCTCGGCCCCTTCTTCATCCACCACATCGTATGTCGTTGCGACAAAGCTGGCTTGTGGCCAGGACAAGATATGATACATGTAATATTTCAACTGATAGTTTTCCGGGAGATTCTGCAAGTTTGCATTCTGCATTGCTTGGACATCATTGATGTTCGCCCTCCGAATGGTGATACCCATTTCTATAAGCCGGTGCTGGTGTAGAAGATCGCGTGAAATTTCCAGAATTCAATGCTTTCGAAAGAAACTTGCATGTCGAGACGCAGCGGTCGTGCGCAAAATATGAGGCGCGAGCTGATTCCGCGCGGCGGCGTTGGGGTGGATTACAAGCTTGAAAAAGCACAATTAAAATTTGAAAATAACAGCCCCTTGAACCTCATTTGTGGCCAATAGTGAAACCCGCATCTGATATCCTCGCCGAAACAAATGAGCTTGTGAGTGAATCGTGGAACAAAAAAAGCGCCTATTATGCAATTTCTGGGGTGCTCTTAGCCAAGGCCTCTAGGGGCTGACAATAGCGTAGCCGTAACTCGATCTCAATATATTGATATTGGAGACGTAGCAAAAATTGATAATATACGATTTTTGAGCGTGACAAGAGACTTTCGTCCTCACGAGGTTTTCGTTATTTGATATCGACCTCAAAGGACTCGAAACTCACCGTTCACATCGCTAGTTGAACCTAATCTCTTCCCTTGTAAACAATGACTCGTCAAATTTGATCAAGAACACGGTTCTCAAAGGGGCCTCGAGTGTAGGGGCAGAATGTGCTACGACTGTCGCATGAAATCCGGAACTGTCCAAGGCACCTTCAACGATGCCAGCCACAAATGCAGAGCAGTTCAAGTCGCCGTATTCCTTGGGAATGCTGATAAATTTGGAGATGAGGGGAGTGTTATCTATGATCATGTATTCGTCATGCACATCCTGGGACTTCTCTAGCTCATTGGCTGTTTTTCCAAAAATCGCTTTCCAAAAAGGCCCGTGAACAAATTGGAGTATCTCGATGATCCGGATTTCCCTCTTACTGTATTTCATACCCTCGCGCAGCTTGACGAGCTCAAGGTATCGCTGCCCGATTTGATACCCCAAACCATTGAGTCTCCCTTCGAGATCCAGCACACCTTTCGATTTACCGTGTGCCCAACTTACGATCTCGCAAAACAAGAAGCTGAGTGTCAGAAGACTAATCTCACTAATCTTCTTTGTATTTGTGTTTCGATCGTAGATTGAACTTTGCAGCGTCGGCGTCAAATTCACCAGACGTTTATTGAGCAAGAGCGAACTTGTTTCTGCAGTGATGGCGTTCGAGCTGGGCCCAACAGAAGGGTTGTATCCAAACCCTGTTTTTGACACGTCGTTTATGGTGAGCGTTCCCAATGATGTCACGGAGGGTAGTATTGGTTTGTCGATCATTGGCTTTAGCAGATTGTGAAGGCTGCGATCAGAGTCTGTATGTTGATGTCTCCAAAGTATGGTGCTCGGACCAAAAGATAAGCCCCAAGCCTGGCCCTGCGGAAGCAGACTGACTGTGAGGCTAGTGGTGCTGCCGCGCGAATCGGAAGTATTTTTAGGCCCAGTGAAAGACTGCTGCGCAGCCTCTCAATTTTTGAGGGATGTTGACAACACCAGCGCAAATTTGAATAGATTTAGCGTATGAATACCAGCTACACCGAGTAGAAAAGATTCAAATCCTAACCATTTTTAATCTCGAATTATTATTCGCTCTTCTTGCCCATGGCAACCGTCATTTTTCTATGACACTCACGTCTGTAGCGGTGCCCGGAACTCCTGCAGCCTTAGGGCCCAAAAATCTGTAGGCATGCGTTGCCTGCATTTTTTCATTCTTGCCCACGTTCTGTGATCTCGCATTTGGGGACGACTCACAGGAGCAGGCGGTTGCAAAATTAAACCAGCAATGATTTTGAACGAGACAAAGCCAATGTCCCCATCTTCTGAGAAATTTTCCAAAAAGTCCAAAGGTATGTAAAAAAGAATGTGTGCTATTACGATCATTAGTAATAGCAAAAGGCGTTATCTCAATTTGCAATCAGCAAGTCTTACCTCAGAACTGACATCCAATCAGCACTTTATGGGATACCCAGCACGCGCAGAAGACTTAAAAACCAGCTAGCACTTTCGAAGGCCAAGCGAATGCCAAGTTGTGATTTACCTCAAAAGCGGCCGCTCAGTGTTTCCGAACAGTTGAGCGAGATCTTTGGCGCCCCAGCCACGACTGATGAGAGTATGTTTGTGGCTGCAAATGCAGAAGAGAAAGCGCCAAAAGTAGAGCTTCGAGTAAAGTATGACCCAGAAGCTCAAAAAAGAAGTTCTGAAGAGCAAGCAAAAAAGCATTTTTTTTTACCCCTCAATACTTTATCTCCTTTACCTCTGCACCAAAAGGTTTTCGAACTGGACAAAGCATGTCCTGCTGACACTTCAACCCCAATTAAAAGTCACGAAAAAAGACTCTTCAGCCCGCAAAGTAATTTGGAAAAGATTGATCAAATCTCGCTCAGCCAACCACATAGTTATGGGGGACAAAAGTATGAGGATTCCGAACTAAGTTTTTTCAAAGCTATTAATTTGAGTTTTGATCTGGCTACAAAATTTCGACGGATGCGAAAGAAATACTTGAAAAAGCCGGACAACATCAACACATCATCAAAGCAAAGAGAAGCGGCCGACATATTCGAAATAATCGTGCATTGTATTAAGCGAGGTGTCGGTGTGCAATTGTCGTTTGAAAACGTAAAGAACAAAAAGTGGCCGCAGCATCGAAAGAAGGTTTGGAAACCGAGAGTCCCCATTAAATTTCGCAATCCAAGAACGAATGTCGAAAAGAAATCCCAAAAAAAGAATAGACACACCCATAGAATCAGAAGGTGTGAAAGCAGCCCCGAACACATGCCTCATGAGATTAAAGCTGTAAGTGCGGGGCAAACCGCCGTTCTCTCAAATCTGCAAACAAAGCATGATTGCGAGAAACAATTTACACTGGCGCCCAACTTTTACGTCGAACAAAACTCGATAGAATTTGAAAAGTCGAAAACAAAAGTTAAATTAGCAACTTTTGAAGAAAAAGACTATGACTTAGGTCTTGGGGAAGCAGATTACGTGTCAGAAAATGATGCAGGGTATTCCGTGAAGCCTAGTGAAATCTCGATGCGTTGCGCGACGAATTCTAATTTTAATAATTCACAGGAGGTTATGAAGGCCGGACCAACCCATATCACGCAGGACAAAGATCAAGACTCACACTTTTCTATAGGTGTATTGTCAGATCCAGAATCAAATGAAGAGGAAGTCGAGTGCAAGCAGCTTCACCTAAATTTACTCGCACAATGTTCAACAGGCCTCGATCCCATCGATCTTCTCTCGAGGAGTCGCAGGCGCGCCCTTTGCACGTGATGACGAGCACTGGGGCAAAAGTTGGAGCAAAGACGGTTTTCAATTATATTGAACGTCCCTTCTCACGATGGCAAGGTGATAATGCAAAACAAAGTACCTTCCGAAGCAAGTGATGCAGAATCGATGACTCAGTTTGATGAAGTGGACGTCGCGACACAAGAAGCGCCCGGTTCGCAAACACCACTACACGTGGAAAAGAGTGTCTTGATCAAAAAACTACAAGATGTTCCCGAAGATTTACTCCGCAGCATACTAACTAACCAAATCGATCTCGAGATAAGACTCAAACACAAAGAGCTCAAGTTGACAGAGGAGGAGATTGGGAAATGCGAGGCGCAGATGCTAGCGTTGAGAAAATTTCTCGAGGTTCCAAATGAAGTGTCTTTTCGCCATGAGCCAAACGATTTCACGCTAAAATATTTCGACATTCTCAACAAATCCCTTTCCGTCAACTACACCAAGCTTCAGCAACGCCAATATGCACAGGAACATCCGGTATTCAAGGAGACGATGTTCGCAGAAGCAGAGCCGTCTGCCCACTCATACAGAACTCGATCGACGACATCTTCACTACGACCTTCGATAGGCGGACCTGCCGTGAGAATTGCCGGATGTCTCTATCGTCGGACTGACGGCGTAGTTGTCAAGCTTACGTGCTATGACTGTCTGAGATCCAATTTTTCGTCGGCTCAGGGTTTCCTCAATCACAATCGAATAGCCCACTCAAGGGAATATGCATCTCAAGATTCCGCGGCTTTGCAGTGTGGAGAGGTATTGCCCGATGAATTTCAAGACGAAGAAGGGCTCGCTAGCTTGACTTCCTTGAACACGCAGAACCTTGAACCCTCAAAGAATTTAAACTCGAAAGATGGTTACTTTGGATTGAGCAGGCCCTCCCACAAGGGTCAGATATCGGCGGAAGTCGGCTCAAATTCCCAAACTTCTAACAAACCAGCTACAAGACGATCAACACCAGATTCGGGCAGAAATTCCAGAGGTCAGTCTGAGGAGGTCAAAGCTGCTTTGAGAGATTCTATTTCCGATGGCGCAGGCTCAAGAGAATTGATGAAGAAACTCGTTAGCAGTGGACTTGCCCATGATGCGCAAGACTTCAAAAATTTGATCGGCGAGGTACAGAAAGAGGTTGTGAATTCTCACTTGTTTGCGGATGAGGAAGAAATGGAGGGGGTTGAGGAGGACAAGGTGGCTCTGTTGTCATCCGACCATAATGTGGTCGAGACTGGACAAAGGGACCTGGTGCATACGGAAAGCAAGGCTCAGAAGCTGTCGAAGGAAGAGGATATCAACCTGCTGGCAGGAGATTCCGCTCAGCCCCCAAAACCGGATTTTTCAAGACCACTGGAGAGAGCGGAAAAAGGAGGGAAGTACGAAAACAGGCTTCGCCGCCGCAAGTCACGAGCAGGCGTGAGTCTTACCGGTATCGTGGACAACGATGACTTCGGAAGCCGAAATCCGGAGGGCGAAGACCGGAAAATAAAAAGGAGAAGATCGCATAGATAGTTCTCAATGGAACAACATCATGCGAAAGGTAATTCTAAATGACTGAGAGGGAAATCCTGAGTGTAGATATGGCACTGGATACATGAACTCAAATATGTAACTTTACGGTTCGTGTATCTAAGGAAATCTTCGTTAAGAGCTCGCCACATCTGGCGCACCAAGAGTCGGCTTGGAGGTGACGTAACTCGAAGCTTCACGCGAGCAAACAAACTCTCAAGGTTCTAGGGATTGTGCATGAACATGTCAAGAGTCTGACCCTTTTCTGGCTTAAGATTGTCACTCGCTTAAAAATCAATAGACTGTGCACACTCTTTCACGTAGATCTTGCAGCTGCTGCCCAAACTCCATATTTGTAGTCAGGATGAAGATCTAACGGGAAAATCGCCATTACTTCACCTTTTTGTATTTTTGCAAGGCGCGGATGGTTTTTGAGACGCGACCTTTGGTAGACGCGATTCACGTTTTCTTTAATTAGACAAGTAAGTCTGTACTAGCTTTAGAACGCATGTAAATCACAACATTTTGAGTCTCATACCCTCTGAGTGATGTTTTGTTCAACGTGAGACTGAATTTTATAAGATTGTTTTGGGTACGATTGATCAGCGTGCCTTTCACCATTTTAGCGGGAGCATCGTCTTTCTTTTCATAGATTCGAGACGTACATGAGAAACACAGCTTGCTCAACAATGACCACCTGACGCGCAAAGTTCAAGGCCTCGGGCTATCTTCATTGTCAAACTCTTTGAATATATCTTACAAAAAATTGAGTATGCGCCATTCGAGAATTGAGTCGCGTATCGACATTCTCGAGCCTGGGCTCACACTTTGGAAGCAGCTACAAAAATGTGCCTCTGAAGCGATGAAACCAAAAAAATCTTAGAATTACAACAGCGCCAGCTCTTGGTGTTGTTAATGAGTGATCACCTCACATCCCCCCTCCCTTCCTTGGTTCGACTCAGGCGACTGAGAGAAACAGCAGTAGAGAGACATCAGTTAATAGTAGGTACTAGCCGGTTATGGCGCTTGCTAGCTACTTCGGGCGTGCAGTATTCTGCTAGGACGTGTTGCTTGAATCTGAGCAGACTGATGTGGATGGTGCGATTGCCTTTAAAGTTGGTGGGTAAAGCTAGTTCGTAGTTGACGGGTGAAAGAACTGCGGTGATAGTATATTGACCTGAAAACTTGGTACGAAGTTTTTCTATGAGGTAAGCGTTATGAGCATCGGGGTAGCCTGATAAGTGCTTACACTGGAACCCAAGTTCTTGCCCCTCTCCCGGATGAACTGTGGTATCGATTCTTCGGAGTTCACACCCGATGGGGCGATGACATCACACGATACGAGAGGTTGATGTCAATCTGAGTAGAGGCTTTCATGGGGGGGTAAAAGCCCTGGGGAAGCTTTGGGAGCAGCAGGTGTATAATACCCACTCGCTTAGATTGATGTTGCGATCTATTATAGGTTCTTTTCTTTAATAGTTTTCAAGCCCCGGGTGGACGTGCTCCCTGTGCGTCTATCCGCGGCGTCCTATGATATGATGTACCTTTAAGAAAAAAAAAAATTACAGTCGATGTAGACATTCGTGATCGTTTCGTCTGAAAAAATTTTAAAATAGTCATACCTTTGTTTTTGAAGATTCATCGCTACAGAACGTACACTTTTTTTTAAGCCACAGGCATTCGAAAGAAGAGCGAATCAGGGTTAAGCAGTGATTAAATAATTAATTGAGAGATTTCGGCGCAATTTTAGCTCTAGGCGCTCAAGAATTACACTGACTTAAAAAGTATTAAAAACGTGTGTGTTAATTTCATAAAGCATAATGGCGCATGAGGTACAACAACACAGCATTCAACTTAATTTCGAAGAAAAGCCAAATTTCGTGAAACAATGCCTTCCCTGAGACAATGTAGAAAGCCTCGATCGGGCTGAGAGCTCACGATTCAGTGCTTGTCGAGTTGAAGTCACATGGGCCAAGCAGCACATATGCAGGTGGTCTCCTCGTAAAGCCATAAGTCCTAGAGACAGGCTGAGATCTACTTCTGCATCCGCGCTCTCCTCTCCTCTCCTCTCGCACGCACTAGCCAACTGTACAGTCGCGGAGCTCCGGGTCTGGGGAAAACAGACAGCCAATAGCACTCAGATCTCCCAGTTGCACCTCACAACGGCTCGCGATGCCATTCAAGAACCGTGTTAAAAAACTCTGCTGCTTGAAATCAGGAGAGTTCTCTTAATCGATATCCGGTAATCAGGAGAGACATACAGCAGCGAGATATAACTCATTTTGTTTATTATCGATAAATAAACAAGCTTCGTGTCTCGCGCCTTGCCCGTGAACAAGGGGTTGGATCTTGGAGAAAAGAATGCCTGAGAAATGAGCCACGGAATTCTATTTATTCCTTTCCCGCGCGGTGGGTCTAGACCGCGAATCTGGGCTTGCAGTCTGCATACTTGACATTGCATGCGCCATCGCCATGCTGATGATGATGTCATGGTAAGCGGCTTTCCGGGAGTGCAAAAAACATCCTGGGTTTAGGGCAAGCAGCGTCGCTCGCCTACCGGTTTTATCCATAAACACCAGCGCTTCTTATCTCTTCTCGCCCACCTCTATCATTGGAGAAACATTTGTTCGTTTTTTTGTAAAAGTGGCCACTTCTTTCGAATTTCGCTGTTGAGGTCCTCAAAGCTCTTGCGTAGGTGACTGAACCGAACTTGAGCGAAAGGCGTTTCACCGCTTAAACGACAAGGGTCCCCCAACGAGACCGACCGTCACTGTCTTATTTTTGGCACACTGAGTTTCTTTTGTTTTCGCCTCTTCCATCGCCCTCTTTGCTTCTTGCCACGGCAAATCTATCGCCGCCTTGATATTAGACTTCATTTAGAGTTTCACATCTCTCGTTTCCAAAATACCAAAGAGCACCACATCGCAATTTCGTCACCATGAGCTGTGCTGGATACAAGTTTCCTGCCACATCTCCAAAAGAATCAAATGACGGATTTGCGCTCGAAGGACTGGCTGCATCCCAGAATTATGTGTCTGCGAAGACCCATCATGCTGATGATTACTTTGCGATGAAGCCCGCCCTTTCTCATCTGCAAAAACCGACTTTTCTCTCGCCTAAAAAGCCCGTGGGCCGCAATCAAGGCTCTGGGTCAGTGAGTTCGCTCGGCTCCGAAGCAACTTTCACCGAGAACCCGGCATTCACGAGTCACGACTTCAACATGTCGACAGATACTTTGTTCGAGGACTGTGAAGACAGCTCTGGGGCCTCATCAACGCCGTCTTCTCTTCCCGTTACAAATTCATCATCCGCGTCACTGATCCCGCCACATTCGGTCAAGGCACCTCGCAATGTGCTCCTGCTTTCGTTAAATATGCCGAAAAAGAGCCTGCATCATAAGGCTCGCTCGTCAATAGGCACAACGACTGGCGGCTTGGCCCGCCAGGCCATGGTCAGAGACGCCGAAGCCACAAGCGATGCTACCTCGCTTTCTGCCGTTGAACCGCGGTTTCAGCTCGACCGAAAATACTCTTTGGGCATTGCAGAGGAGACCTTGGGTAGAGAACACCAAGGCCTGCCATTGACACCTGTTCCTACACTCAAAAAGCAAAATACGCTTCCAAACCTCACGCCGACGTCTGAGGGCTCCTTCTTGGACACAATCAAAACCCAACAAATGAAACGGTTGCTGTTTGTGGCGCCTCAAGAAAATTTTCGTGACTCCATTTTGAGGCTCTCACCTACGATTTCATATCTTTCTCCACAGGATATCGTTAGCGTCATCCGCCAAAGTAACGTGCTACCGGAATTGGGACTTCGTGACATTTTGGTGCTAGATATCCGGCCTTTGGCTGATCACGTCAAGAGTCACATTTCCGGCTCAATCAACATATGTCTCCCACTGACTCTCCTCAAGAGAGCCAGTTTTGATTTCAAACGATGTGTGAATTCATTGCCGGCTTACGAGAAAGTCATTCTTCAAAATTACTTTTATCATAACAATCTCAATTTTGAGAGCAAAAAGGTGTGTGTGCGCCCTCACTCGGGAGCATACGGGTTCCCGGCTATCATTCTTTATGACCACAGCAATACTTCTTCAAATGTTTATCACATGTGCAAGAAACTCATTGACCAGTCGTGTTTTGACGCCACCTCAGCACCGCCCATTTACCTTATAGATGGCCCCTTTTCGGCTTTAGCAAAAGTCAACCCCGAGGTTCTTGGCTCGGGTAAAGTAGAGAACATTGACGTTGCAAGCTTGAGCATCTCTGATCCGTTCGGCGAGACAAAGACCCTGGTGGCTGTTTCTTTGCTGTCTCGTGCCGCTCCGCCTCGAATTCTGAAGATTACGAACCCTACCTTATCGGGGCTTTCAACTCCGAACGTTTCGAACTTCTCGCTTCCCAAAAATTTACCCGAGACAAAGTTCAAAATTAGACATAATGAAGAAATGTTCGATTTCTCCACAGCGCCTTCCACAGAGGACAGATTGTCAACTCTTTCTGTGAGTTCGCCTGGATTAGAGCAGCTTCCTGGTTGGTTGAAAAGTTCTGTGGCAAACAACACGCAGATAAGAGCTGACTTCAACAAGCTAGAGGAATGTGAGAAATCGAGATTGAACAGTGCTCTCAAAATAAAACTGGAGAATCACTTTGCCACTCCGGGTGGTCATGTCGAAGTGACGCCCGTGATTAATAGTGGGTTGGACTATGGCCACAAAAACAGGTACAAAGATATTTTTCTTTACGAGCATTCGAGGGTTTCTCTAAACGACTCATCTGAAGGAAGATCTAAGGGCAGGTTGAGTACATCAGTGCAGCTGGGCTGTGACTATATTAACGCGTCCTATTTGAAATCTTCAGAGTCGGTGTTAAGCAGTATTTTGGGCAACAAAAGCATGGATAAAAACATTCTCAAGTCGAGCAATTGTATTGCTACTCAAGGCCCGTTGCCACGCACAACAGGTGACTTCTGGAAATGTGTGGCGCTTCAAGGTGCGTTGATAATCATCTCTCTCACTAACGATGTCGAAAATGGCGTGGAAAAGTGTTTCGCCTTCTGGAAATCGGGCAGGTACATGTCAGGTGACAGTGTCATCGACGTGACTCTCGTTGATATGGAGGAGTTTGGAGCATTGAAACTCCGAACGTTTGCGATTTCAATTGATGCGAGGTTGCATCACAAGGTGATCCAGTTACACTTGGACTCATGGGTTGATATGGGCGTGGCAGTCGACTCGGATGAAGTGTTGGCCATGATTCATTTAAAAAACCACATTTTATCCAGCACCCCGAGCCTCCCTGAGTATCCTACAGTCATCCATTGTTCTGCCGGATGTGGGCGTACAGGAGTTTTTGCTGCGACAGACATGCTAATCAACGCTTTCAAGTTTAATAACAACAACTTTGATGTGATCTCCGACCCAGTATACGGCGTGGTTAATGATTTGAGGAGGCAAAGGATTCTGATGGTGCAGACTGTGCGACAGTATTGCTCGATTTACAGTCTCTTGATTCAGCGAATAGTTGGCCAGAAACTGTGGCAGTCCATTAGCGAGACAAACATCGCCAAGTCTTTTTGGAATAATGAAAAAGAAACGACAGACGCTTTTCGGAAGTCAAAAGACTCATTCATGTTGCAACGTTAGATTTGAACGGAGTGCACATTCTTTACACATATTTATACTTCGGGTATTCAGCAGGTTTCAAAAATTAAAAGTTTTCTTTACTAATTTTTCACCCATCACATGGAAGTTTGATCAGTGGCTCCTTGTCGAGCTTTGGATCCACCGACGCGTCTACTAGCTAGCAAAGCTGTAAATGCCTAGAAAGCGTTGAGGCATATGTGCCTAGCAGGGTAGCACAAGACGTTTGAGCTGTAATGTATTCTCAATTAATTACTATAAATTCTCAACACTGACTTAGGCATTGGCGGCCAAGGCTTGCTTCAAAGCAGCTGGGTTGGCACCAATGACCTTTTGGATAACCTTACCCTCCTTGAAAAGAAGGAAAGTTGGCATCGAGGAGACCTCGTATTCTTGAGCGACCTCTTGCAACTCATCAACATCGACCTTGATGAACTTGGCACTTGTGTATTGAGTAGCAAACTTATCGACCATAGGGGCAATCATCTTACAAGGCCCACACCAGGTGGCGAAGAAGTCGACGACTACCAAGCCATCGTGCTTCAAGGCTTCTTTGAATTCAGAGACAGATGTGACAGATGCGACCATTTTGTGTGTACTAATATTATTTGTGTGCTGGGAAAAAAGATGTAGTGTAAATTGGGAAAACTCTCGGACGTTATCGGCACCTCGCTCACCACTTCTCTTTATATACCTTCCCGCGCGTCTGGACAGCTGAGCTTACAAATAACGTCTTAGTAATAAAAGCCACTGATGAATAATCCAAAATCATACGCTTCGCTTCAGAAGCTTCTGAATAGAAGATTCAGCAGCTTGCCGAATTTTATCCGACGGCAAACCGAACATTGCATCAAGCACTAAGTTTTTCTTGGTGAGATATTGCTCGATTGGACTCGTAACTTTGGTGGAGCTCGGTATTTGCACGTCCCTGGATCTCGGTCTAGACGCTATACGCTTAATTGCCTCCACCGTGCGCGCCACTAGTGCTGCCCTCTCTAACAATACTAAAGCACCAGTTTGCTGCAATATGTGTGGTAGACTAATGTAAGTATTGTGCCACGTGACCCCGAAAGCAGTCTGGAGAGCCTGAATTGAAAGGCCTTCTTTCTCTCGTCTTTTGAGTTCTGTAATGATCTTGGCAGTTTCCTCTCTTGAGTCTGTGCCGAATTCTTCCGATATGTCTGCAGTCTCTGAAGCCCAGTCTTGGTAGTAAGTCAAACCCAGGATTAACAAAAGCGGTAACCTTAGCTTCTCTGTATCTAGGCTCACCGTTCCTTTTTCATCAGATATCACGGTGATTTCGGGACGAACTTCGAGCCATTTCCCTATCCTGATGTAGTCCTCTTTTCGTCCACAAATCCCTGCTATTATGGAGTTAAAATTGGGAATCGACGCGGTAAATGTGTATGGACCTCGCGGTATGAAGCCATAGGTCTTGAGAAACTTGTTGACTGAGTTTTCTGGATCGTAGCTTATTGTTATTTCGTCGCCATCTCTCACATCATTTATAAGACGGAGTATTACGTCATCTGATGAGGGGTCCACATCAAACACAGCGTTGTTATTATGATCATGGTTCGCAAAATCAAGCACAGGCACCAATGAAATGCTGGTTGAGTAATCGTATTCGGTAGCACCGGTTTCCGCTTGAGGTATCTCCAATACTCGCGATTTCACTGCTTGATGCAATTGAAACGCTTGGGTAAAGTTCATGAGCGAATTTGCTTCGGGTAATTCATTAATGAGCTTTTCGTAGTCTCGTTTGACTCTGGCTTTTTCGGAAACAAGTTCCCTGATTGTGTAGTCGGTGGACGCATTTACTGCATCGTCGAAATCTAAAATTGGTGTATTCAAAAGCACATCCAAGTAGTCCGCAATTTGTTCAACACCGCCTATTTGAAAAGGTTTTTTCATCTCTCGAAGCATTGTGATGCCCCACAAAAAGCTGCGTAGAATTATGGACTCTGATTCATGGCCTCCAGCGTGTAACGTAGCATTCAAAACAGAAGAAGCCACTTGACTTTCGTCATTGGTCTTTATCGATTCCGTGAGACTCAAAAAATTTTTCAAATCATAGACACAGCTTCTAGGAACTTTTAGTATGACACTGTTCTCGGCTATTGCCGTCTTGACAAAGATTCCAACGCCTCCTAAGTCACTAGCACGCACTTCAACTGAAGGTCCGAATTGGATGCCTCGGTCAGAGGCCCATTGAAAAAATGCGGGTAGGTTCATAATAATAATTATACTTTCTGGCGTGGCAAGAGAGAAAATCGAAATTCTTGGATTCTATCAGGCGCTAAGGCCATCTCGATGTCACGACGACGTCATTTGCGAGCATCTCAATGGAGTAGAGCTGGGGCATGTAGGTATGCATGCTGCGGAAGCGCTGTAAGAATGGACGCGGCAAGGAGTTCCAATACACTGTCTTAGAATAACGAATTTGGAAGTAAGCTGTGAGCAAGTTTTTCCAAATTTACATTAATTACGTGATGAAACCAATATGTGTCTTTTAGAAGAATTGTCTGTTATTCCTTGTCTACTTTCTCTAACGACTTCGTAAGAATATAATCCTTTTCCTTTGGTCGCGAGGAAATTACTCAATTCTTGCGCGAACGTCCAAGAAGAGAAACAACACCTTTGCATGTTCTACCTTCAAAATTCATTTATCACTCTTATCATTCTTTCAGCTTAAAGAGACACTTACCCTATTACAAAAAATTGCTTTTTTGCCAACAAATTTTACCCTTTAGAGGTAGAATTGACGTATCGAGCAAACCCTCGTGCTCGTGTTGATCTGAGCTGCCCCCATGGCCAGTCAATGCACATCGGTGCACCAAGTAAAAGCCGAGTCTCGTAGATGTACCGAGCCCGATCTGTATAGAAGAGAAAAGAAGCACTAGCCGGTATTCAACCTACTAAATTGTCTCATAGCAGCATCATTACAAACAAAACATGTCTTGGGACGACGAAGATTTTGATGTGCCTACTACCACCAAACACGCCGCTGCTTCTTGGGAAGATGAGGCCGAAGACGAGCCTGTGGTAGACTCGTGGGACGTGGATGAGGAGGAAGAGGCTCGCAAGAAAAAGGAAGCCGACGACAAGAAGAAGGCCGAATTGAAGAAAAAGCAGGACGATGCCAAGGCCAAGAAGCTTGCTGCAAAAAGCGGCAAACAGGCTCTTTTAGAGATCGATACTGTCGATGAGTCGACAAGAAGAGAGATGTTAAGAATGGCCGAATTGCTGGCGGACTTGAACAATGCCGCGGACTTATTTGGCGGTCTTGGCGTAGCTAGTGATAAATTGGATGACGAGTTGATTGCTCACCCCAGAGAAAAAGCCAGTGTTCCTGTGAAGAAGGCTCCTGCTTTCTCGAAAGACACGCCGCTCACTGAACATCCATTGTTCCAACCTGCGAACAAACAGGAGTTTGAGAAATTGAGAAAGACTGTGGGATCCGCGTTGACCGGGTTGGCTGAGGACTCTTTGTTAAACTACTCCTCTTGCTTGGCCGTCGACTTGATCAGAGATCTTGTGCAGCCATTGTCCGTGGAAAACTTGCGTAAGGTGATCTCCACCTTGAATGTGATTCAAAGAGACAAGGAGAGGCAAGAAAGGCAAGCGAGATTGCTGAAGTCAGGCGGCACAGCTACTGGTGGTGCTGGTAAGAAAAAGGCCAAGCCTGCGGTGAAGACTAACGTGAATAATCCAGGGTTCAAGAAGGACTCCATCGACGACATGGGCGGAGACTACGACGACTTCGGCGATGACGACTTTATGTAACATGGCCCACTTATACAGGCCCTGTGGAAGCCGGAGGGCAGCTCATCAGCACACTAATACTATTATAATTCATCTGAGTAGTTGTTGGTTCGATAATATGCGCCCATTCGAATGCGTATGCTTACAGAAAATTGCACTGAAAACGAGAAGGCTAATAGTTGTGGCAACTTTGAGACTTGTAAAGAGATAGCCCTTAAAGATCTGGGCCACGCGAATACAGATTGATATAATTTGATACGCGCTTTTGAGCAAAAGGTTTTTTTGTGAAAGCTACAGTCCAAACTTTTTTTACATTTCCGAAATTCTAAAAGTTTTTATCGAAGAGTCAAAAATCATGTCAACCTGAGCGAAACTCTCTTGTACCATGTCTCAAAGGCCTTGGGTGCGCACTGAAAAAAAAATCGTCGCAGCCATCAAGATTCAAATACTAATCAGCTCGCGGAACGGGCTTAAATCCCGGAAATCCTGTTAATACTGCCTACCGTATCACCAAGCCATGAGCTCCTTGAAAGAGGCATTGGCTCGGGTATCGCGCGTGGTGCGCCAGCATGAGCTGCTAGTCCCCAAGAAGCAGCCCATTGTGCTTCTACCGACGAGCCCCGGAGAGCCAAAACATATAAAACAATCAGAAAGACCCCGACTACCGCGGCAGAAACTAAAGGAAATGAGACCTCATCTCCAAGGATATTTAAGGAAGCGCTTCCAGAAGTTTCTCGAGCCGCTTCAGATGCCTCAATTGAAGATCTACGACGATAATTCACCACCCTACGACGAGAGACAGGCAGAGCTCAATTTTGCCAACAAGACCAGCAAAGACCGGCTTCAAGTGTTTGCAAATTTTCTAAACGAGCGGCAAGTGTTCGATAAAATGGTTCAGTTATTGATTGACTTGACCCCATCCGAACTCATGGATAAGGATATTGTGGAAAATCTGTCTTCATTGGCACATGTGTTGAAGCGAGAGAACGAGAAATTTCTCGCTTCCAGGTATCCAAACGTGCCTCGATACCATTTCCATGAAATTCCGCCAATGCCGCATCCATTGACGAAGGAGAGTTTTCAAGAATATGTTTATTATTTGACTCACTCGAAAATACTCTATCGAAATTCCTCATCGTTGACGAGTGGATTAGTCCCAGAAATTCTCCTTTACACGCATAGCTTGGACAACGAAGATTTCAAACCATACCGTTCGACAGAGCTGTTCAACTCGCTCATCAAGTACTTCGGCTATGACAAATTCCAGAACTCATTCGCACGTGAGCTCCTCCTCGTTATGGTGAAAGACGGTCACACGCCAAACACAAACACAATCAACCAGCTTTTGAAAATTTGCAGGGTTCATAGCAATCGCCGCTCACTCATCAGCACCTATAAGGTCATAACAAATTACCTCAACCTAGCAAAAACACTTGAGCTTCGCATCAACTTGTCGACTTGGAACAGAATCTACGACTGTATCGATAACATTTTTCTCAAAGAAGCGTTTCTCAACAAAATTCTGACTGTCAGTCTACCCGTTCTGGAAAACATGTGTATACGGATCTTCACCGATTTTTGTGAGACAACCTCGGACACAGAGGAAGTGATACGCTTTTTGGAGCTGGAACTCCTCAGGCCGGCATGGAAACTTGACCCACGTCTAGCAGAAAAAGTTTTGTACCACAAGATCCAGCACATGACCCGAAATGAGGAGCTATCTGTGATATTTGAGGAAACTTTACTTCAAATTTCTTATGATTCTTTAACACTCAAAACTTTGGCAAACGCCATCGAGGCCAATAAAAGGCTTCGGCATAGGGGCTACCTCATTTTATGCATGTATACACAGCTATCGCCTAAGGTTGAGCTTGTCCCTCCTGAAGTTTATAGTCGAGTGACTCAGTTGTTTAGCGAGAACAAAGAGGGATATTGTCTTTCTAAACTCAACGCGTTGATCAGAGCCATAGTCCATCATGATGCGACATATATGCTTAACTTGCCAGTGGAAACAGTTGAGTACTCGAAACAAAAGCATCTTCATAACAGGCCAAGACGGTCGGGGTTCAAAACACCAGACGCACTTTTCAGTGAGAATTACAGAATTTTCAAAAGGTTTTCGCGTAGAAGTCTTAATATTCACGAGGCGAAGGTTCTTTATGCTCAGAAATCCAAGCTGCCTGGTGCTTTGAGGAATCCGTGGGAACTCTTGACCCAAGACGAGACGGAAGAATGGCTTGCCACACGTCAAAAAATCATGAGTTTAAGAAAATTCTGGGAAAAGTCCGCCGAGAAGGCAGAAAGTATTGGGCTCAAAACTTGCTCTTCATCACAAGCACCGGCGAGGTGGGTCATGACTCATGAAAGAGAAAACGCCGTACAAATGAGGCTCAGTAACGATATCAACACTTTGCAAAGACTCGAAAGGGGCTTGGATGAGTACACAAAGCATGAAATGAAGAAACGAAACATATACGCCGCAGATTGAGCGTCAGAAATTGCATTCAACTCATAAATTGTACATAGACTAGCAATGGCCGGGAACGTCGGCAAATTTAATTACATAGCAGTCGGCGGGAAATGATAGTTGTATACTAAGCCTAAAGACTCTGTTTCAGTTTGAGTTGATCTCGAGTCTGAAAAAGCCTCGAATGGCTACTGACGTCTTAATTGAAAGGTCTTCAAAGTACTGATAGTGGCTGTTCTAGAGGTCTAAATCCTAAATATTAGCTTCAATGGCTTCTTAGAATTAATCAAAAAGAGGCTTTTCACTCAGCTGTGAAATGTGACGCGCATCAGAATAAACGCACTGCTTCCACTACATACCATTCTTCCATAAATATAGTTAATCCGGCTATTAAAAGTCATACACAAATATAAACAAATAGGAAAGCTCGCTAGATTTATGAACAATGGCCCGGTATGCCAACTCATTTTGGTCGCCTGACTACATAACAGGCATTGACAAATTGTCGCTGCAGCTGCTGCTCTCACTTAGCCAACTTCATGAATTACGCAAATTCGTCTTTGATTACATGAAGTATTTCCACAACAATGGTGAAAGACTAGCAAATTTTGCGGCTTCGTCATGTAAGACGGACAGCAGCTTTCGCATGTCACGCGAACCAAGGATTAATCGTGTGTTCAGTGGGGCAAGGAGAATATCAAACACAGTACAACCAGCGGAAGAGTCTCTAAGCTTTGACATGGAGTATCTTTTTCGTCGCTTCGGGGATAGAACGCGGGATGACTCGCGGCTTCATCAGAAAGCAGCTGCAGATATAGATCGGTTGGTCTTAGAGAAGATAACGGCCTTTCTCAAGCATAACGAGCCTCATGTGAAAACCCAGGTGGCAGACTTACTCGAAAGTTATGATGAATACAAGCAATCTTACCACGACGTGGAAACAGCCAAACAGGAGTTCTTATCTATCGCACGGCTCGGAGAGTTTTCGATCAAAGAAACTGACGAGAAAGGCCAGGAAATGTTAGGTAGACATCATGACCTTGAGGCAAAGATGGAGCCATCTGAATCAGCCGAATCAGCTATTCAAGACAATGAAATTGGCGAAATGAGTCGAATTAGGTATCCTGTTGTGATATCAGGTATTCCCGTTTTTCCTGACGCAGAGTCGTTTGCGAAATTCATCAAGGCCCTTGTTAGATCCATACCTTTGACAAAACGAAAAATACCGCTTCCAGGATACCGAAATGAGGTCTTCTCGAGTGAGATATTGTGCGAAACGTTCAGAAGTGAAAAGCTTCGAGGGTTCAACCCGACGAGATCAAACTTAGAGAAACTTGGTCAGACATTATTGGATTCGAAAATACTAGTTGGAACGGGGTTCTTCACTAAAAAATTCAGCAGCGAAGGTATGTGGTTTGAATGGTCTCGCGCAGCCCTGGAAGCATTTACGAATAGCCTGAAAAATGGATTTTCAAATATAAGAGAGCATGTTCTGAATGAACTCACGGGCCACGAGGGAACTTGGAGTGCCATGACATCGTCCACAACAAAGAAATTCGATGGTGTAATTAAGTCGATGCAAAACACTCTCACAAAAGCTAGCTTTTCGGAATTCAACCTCAATGAAAGCGAAAGAAAATATAATGAGACATACGAGTGTTTACAGAAGCTGAAGCATCTCTTAGAAATGAGAATTCTCGATTTTTCTGACCGCATGGAGAATTTCGAAAAACTCAAGATTGAACTCATATACCACAGTCTCGGGAAACTCTCACAGATCATCCAATCTACCAATGCTCATCTCGCTTTAGACTTCAAGAAATTCGCTGATAGACTAGTTCCAGAGCTATATAAGCCAGAAAATCATGAACTTGAGTTCTTCAAAGGCTTAAACATGTACAGCACAGGCATTTATTTCCCCTCCCTTCTTGCACCTGATCAGCTCACAAATAGGAACATGAGCACTTCTCAACTAAACACAAACTGTCAGAACATAAAGTTGGATTTCAATTTATTCAAAGACATACCGCTTCAAATCAGGCTCCAAAAAACGCAGCCCACACTTCCACTCAGCTTGCATTCGTTACCCGTGTTTCTTTTCGAAACAGTTAAATCCCTTGAAAGATTCTCCAAAGAGGAGTTATCTGCTGCTTGGACAGATCCCGTAAAATATCAGCAATATTGGCTAATGAAAGATGCACTAGTCAACAAGCTACAAAATATTCTCATCACAGAGACAAACAATACGCCAACAAATCCAGCTGAGTTGGCATTAATGCTGAAATCGATTGAGTTCGTCAAAGATAAAGATTTACACCGACAGGTAGGATTTTTGAAAAACTGGCTTCTCGAAATCAGCGATTCGATCATTCCATCTACAATCCACGACTCGCTCATCACCAATTACAAAATTGAGAAGGGCCATGAACAGCGGATTGCAGAGACTTTGAAAATTTTGGGCGCCATCCCGCGAAGCAACTTGAGCTCTCTTGTTTATATTTTGGAGCATATTGCGCGAACCTTCAATCTTGACGTTCTTGAAAGCTATGGTATCTCGGATGCAATTGAATATTCGGAGCCCCAAATCGCTGAAGCAACCTTGTGCGCATTGTGTACCGAATTGAATTCTCTGGAGGCCATAGCGGCGATTCCGCTCCTCCATCTCATTATGAGGCCATCAGTGGTAAAAAATGCACGGGGTTATTTTCCACCAATGAAGGAGTATAATTCACTTCTCGCGGACTTACTTTCGTTGAGCACGCGCAAAGAGCTCCTTGATTTGCTTGTGGCCAGCGAAAAGCACTATATAAGGAGACAAGAGCAACAGAAGTATAATTTGGGCATTCATAAGATCAAGGAACAAAGGGAAAGATCATCTTCTTTTGATCAAAGCAAGCAACAAATACCTCTGACAAATGTGAAAGACTCCATGACTCGCGAAACGCACGTGGGCGATCCTGTGATTCAAATACCCATGAGCTCGAAGCCAGTCAAGAATGAGAGTTTCGAGTTGAGACCGTTCAGGACAGGTACAACCCCGAAGCCTTCTCCCTCGGCTTCACCCGTCGCGTCGCTACCGAAGCATGCCGACCACATAATGAATACGATAGGTCCTCTTCTGAAGATTCAGCTCAGTATGGAGGATTCTTGATCATCGAGGTTTATTACGCATGCTCTCTAGAAAACCTTGGCCGCGGGCGACGTTGCTCATGGTGACCCTCTGTAGTTTATGAAGTTGCTTTGTGCAAAAGAAAAAGAGTATAGCCAAGCTGACGGAGCCTACGATCACCACAAACTCAAAGCCGCCTTCCGTCTCCTCTATGAAGTTTTCAAGATTCATACCATATAATGCCGCAATGTACATTGTAATTCCCATAGAAAGCAAGCCGATGGAAAATTTCAAGCCTAAGAGCATGAGATCATTTCTGTTTGCATCGAGTACGAACTTGATGATCTCTTCAGATGTTTTTATCTGCGAGCTGAGCTCTTCCACGGTTTGAATTGTCTCATTTATGGTTGCATAATACGACTCTAGGAGCAACTCTATCTCTTGATGATGATAAGTCTTTCTATGAAGCCCTTGCAGAATCTCTGTCAAATAAAGTGAGTTGAGCTCGTCATCCTGGTCCAATAAATCGTGTAGAAGGTCATTGATGAGCTGTGCTTTTTGGTGGAATTGACCCAATTTTTTCAGTTGAATGAGCAAATATCTCAACTTGACTCTTTCGATGGATTCGTCGAGGCCGGCCAAAATATTACTAAGGACAGTCTTATGGACGTTGAGTTCGATAGTTAGGTTGGAGGCCACGTCAACCAAAATTGCTTCTAAAGCCCTGAACTCATACGGCAAAGATGCAGCATCCGGGTGAGATACCTTGAGCCGCTTGGATAACTCTTTCAAAAATGTACCTTGCGAGTAAGACTCCGTGAACCGAGAGCTATGAGCATAATCGAAAATAACCATCGAATCGCATTTGATGAGCGCCCGTATGTTAAGTAGGTTTAAGAGCACACAGCTCTTACGGGTCACAATCAGTGGTACGAATTCCATATGAAAGCCATTATTGCCGGGGGTGTGATTCGTGTGCGACCTGATCATTTTACGAAGATCTCGAGGGGCGATTCCATATTTCTTCATGAACTCCAGCTTCCTCATTGTCAAGCCATGGATCGTGATATCACCATTACGGTCGTAGACCGTGCACCTGACGTATTCGCTTTCAGGCTGGGACTTATTCGAGCGGAGGGTATTCGCGATAAATATTTCATTGAGATCATCTGGGACCCGTCGACACAAAGACGAGGCAAATGTCCTGATATTGTGCCGGTTCTGGAGAGCCAGACCGAGTACCGGGAAGCATACATGCGAGAAGCTTATCGATAAGTTTGAAAGTATTCGTATTGGACGTATATTCTGTGAGAACAAGGGGATCCGACTCAACATCACCCAGATTTTATTTTCGAGTGAAGCGCCTTTCTGTTGGTGTAAGCGTATGATTCGAAGCCAGGACCGGGGGTAGTTTTCCTAAGAACGAAAAGCGGAAAACGAGATGACGCGTCTCGCGATCGCAGTCGCTTTTGAAGTGAGGCTGAATCAGAATGGCGCTCGAATATGTGGGGAGAATACTTTCGAAAGCCCAAATTTTTTTCGGGACGATAAAAGTAAACCTGCAGCTTTGAGCTAATGATAAGCGGTCACAAGTTCTCAAAGTACATATGTAAAACCTTAAAGTTGAATTCTTTGTCCTCTCGATGATGCCCAGTTTCTCACTCAATAGAGTGCCTCCGCACTTCGCACTTGCTGCCGTTGTCATAGATGGTTAAAGATATTTCGGTGTTTGGAATTTCCAACCAGATGTCTCGGATTTTCAGCTCAGACCAGCTTGAAGTCTGCGAAGAAGTCGGTAGAGGTGGTTTTGGAGTAGTATATCGTGGCATTGTGAAAGGGACCGGCCAAGAGGTTGCTATTAAACAAATCGATCTTGAGCATGAGCTGGCGGATTTTCTCGATGTTAACCGAGAAATACAGATTCTCTCAGAGTGCAAGTCACCGCAAATCACGCAGTATCTTGGGTGCTTCGTCAAAGGGCATACGCTTTGGGTCATCATGGAGTTTGTGGATGGAGGCTCGCTTCATGAGCTTTTGATGCCTGGCGCTATAACGGACGAACAGACGATTCTGACCATAGCTGGCGAAGTACTATTAGCGTTGGAATATCTACACGGTCTGGGAAAGATCCATCGTGATTTGAAGTCACACAATATACTTCTTAACAAAAACGGCGAGGTGAAGCTCACAGACTTCGGTGTGTCTACGCAGTTGTATTCGAATTTTTCTAGACGAAACACCACTGTAGGTACACCATACTGGATGGCGCCTGAAGTCATCATGAACAACACTGGTGGCCACACGTTCAAAGCTGATATCTGGTCTTTGGGATGTTGTGTTTTCGAACTTAGAAATGGCAAGCCCCCACTACAAGACAACTTCTCGCCCATGCAAGCGCTTCGAAAGATCTCGTCATGCAGAACAGATGCAGACTTTCTCAACATCATTGAATTGCTTCAGAAGCGTGACTGGTCCGAATCTCTAAAAAACTTTATCGCCAGCTGCTTCAGCGTTAGCGCACGGAAACGCCCATCCGCGTCCAAGCTTTTGCAACATGACTTCATCAAAAAACATCAAGCGCACAGAGCAAACGGTACAATGAAGCTCAAGAAAGTCATCATTAGGAAACAAATTTGGGATCAGGACAATCACCTTGTAAAGTCTGCGCGAGTCTACGCTCCTACAGAGATCGTTCAGAATCAAAACAAGTGGAGATCGGCAGGTAGCCCAGCAAAAGACTCCAAACTGATACGATTCGATTTTAGCACAATCAAAAAATTGCCCGAACTTCGAAGAAATCCAGCACAAGTGGTCCATAGTGACCCATCCCCTCAGCGTAAAAATGAATCGCTCTTTTCCATGCGAGATGAAAGGACGAATTTTCAAAAGCCCGAGCTTTCTAAATTCTCCCAGAGTATGAAAATTGACTTCCAAAATGCTTTAAATAGAGCATCTGCAAAGCTAGAGCAAAGGTCTTTGTTGTCTACGGAGGATCACGAATGCATCATGAACATAAACGAAAAACTCCTTGACCTTTTCACTCCTCTTCAATCCAGTGACCCAGCCGGGTCCCAGACGAAAATTTTGGTATGCCAATACTTTAAATACATGCTCAAAGAAATTTCAAGGCAAGCACCTCAAAACAAAGCACCTTTACAAAAAGCTATTATTCCATCGCAGTTCCTACAGCAACCCACAAGCTTGCCTGATACCTCGAGAAAACAAACCGTGCATACTACAATGGATGATATAGAGCATAGTCTTCTTGGACTGTGGCTAGACAAGCTCGGGAAATGAGTCTCTGGTCGCTGGCTCTTTCTTGAGCCGATGTGATCAAATAAATTCCCGTGTGACCTGCGACAAAGCAAATGTAATATACGACGTTCCTTCAAGCATTTGATGTGACCTTCAGTATCCCGCGATAGTGCAGCATTTCTCGAGCTTCCATGTCCACTCGCGCGCTGCGATCGTCGCTGCAAACGCGAAGTCGAGACACGGTCCCAGCTCATCATGCGAACAATCAGCAACCGCAACGCGTTATTGACTAAGATGGGAGAGCCATCAGTAAAGAAGTTGAAGACCGAACCCGAAAGGGATTACGTGGAGCCATCTTGCCAATTCCCCTACGATCAATTATATGCATGCAAGTACTCCCTTCCCCGAAGCGCGGCGGAGCTGATCAACGCAGTAAAGATCTCAAATAATCAGAGCAAATTGGCAACATGCTCATCTTTGGGTTCTATCCGAATCTACGACTTTGCGAGCGGGTCGCTCATCGCCACTCTTAAAGGCCATACAAAAGGAGTTTCAGATATCGCATTTCTGCCTATAAACAGCGATATTTTAGCTTCGGGATCCGACGACTTGACAATCAGACTCTGGTCCATATCTCAACAAAGATGCATTCGAATCTTGAAAAAGCACACATACCATATTACGACTGTCGTATTTAGTTCAAAAGGAAGCATGCTAATAAGTGGGGCGGCCGACGAGACTATAGTGTTATGGGATCTCACATCTGGCAAAAGTCTCAAAACGCTTGCCGCTCAT
This sequence comes from Metschnikowia noctiluminum, assembly GCA_030578735.1. Classification (NCBI taxonomy): domain Eukaryota; kingdom Fungi; phylum Ascomycota; class Pichiomycetes; order Serinales; family Metschnikowiaceae; genus Metschnikowia; species Metschnikowia noctiluminum. Next base: position 65,547 of record JAKTYO010000242.1, on the reverse strand, counting down.
TCTGATCCTGTCAGCTCTGTATGCTTAACACCAGATGACACGGTTATAGTGAGCGCTTCATACGATGGCTTGATGAGACTTTTTGACACGGAAACGGGCCAGTGTTTGAAGACTCTCATATATAATAGCACTTCGCATGGTACGGCTACAGCCTCAACAAGTGACGTCGTAAACTTCCCAATATCGAAAGTGACTATTTCTCCGAATGGCAAGTATATTTTAAGCTCGAGCTTGGACGGAAAAATCCGGTTGTGGGATTATATGAGCAACAAAGTGGTCAAGACATATTCAGGTGTTGATGGCTCCACTCCGATAAACAACAAGTACAACAGTGGCTCTGCTTTCGTGCAAAGAACTAAAAAAGCGATCGTAGTATCAGGTTCAGATTCATGTGGCACATTGTTTTGGGACTTGCAGACGAAGGCAATTGTTTATCAACTTATGCTGGGGAGTACCATTTTGGATGTCGTCGCTATAGATGGGGGCGCGTACCTAGCCACTAGCAGTCTTACCGGGGAGGTCCACGTGCTCGAACTTAACAAACAATACTATGCTGAGAAGTCAGACGTTGCCATAATCAGTGGGAGATCTACAAATTTGCGCAACGGCAATATTGTAGATAATGATTTGCAAGACAACTTTGAGGTAACGCCCACAGAAACCCCCACAGAGACACCCATAGAAATGCCCATAGAAACGCCCACAGATACACATAGGGACACGCCGATTGACACTACCCAAGAATCTCCTTCCGAATTGAGGTCAGACACGTCCAATGGCATGGTGTGATACGTGACTCATAACGATTGTTCAAAAAAAAAAACCTGTGAAAATCAGGCAATAATGTCTTTTCTGGACGACTTATGACTTTTAAACCATCATACTTGATCCACTGAACATCATTGAGTGACCAAAAACCTCATTGTTGTTTATCTCCAATCTTTATCGGAAGCCAGCAAGAACACCCGTACACTTAAAGCCGCATGTGTGCCACTCACGACACGATCTTTGCTCGAATAGTGGGCTATTCAACATCAGCATTACAATATTTAGCAATGGACCAGCCAAGGAGCTTATTTCGGTTAAATGCGGCCCTGCTTCGCCTCCCCAAATCCCAGAAATTACGGTCTATCGGCATTTATGTCGCTGGCGCGCTATTTGCCGTGGGGTTCTGGTCAATGGTTGATGCTGCTATATATTCTAAAACCGTGAACGCGAGTGTTGTTCATGTCACATTCGTCGATTGGATCCCCTTCATTTGCTCGACACTTGGAATGCTTATTGTAAACTCTATCGAAAAGTCTAATTTGTTTTCAGAAGGGCAGAATCTGTTCCTAGGTGACGGAAACGGAACGGCGTGGGCCGCCAGAGTGATTCTCTTCTTTGGATTCTCTCTATTGGCGGGCGGTCTCGCAGGCTCGTTTATGGTTTTAATCTTGAAGTTTTTGATGAAACTGTACACTTTCCCAACGTTGGGAATGGGGGTGTCAAACATTGTTTGCAATGGCTCAATCATGTTGAGTTGCATTACTTTGTGGTTGTCACAAAATATTGAGGATGAGTATAGCTACAGTCTAGCATTGAATTGAGAGGCGGGCCGGATTTATTTCGCCGAACTTGCCAGATCCTGTAACTCTGCATAAGTTTATTCAAATCCAATGCGCATGAATGAATTGTTCAAACAGATTTTGAGGTCGTTGTAGTTATGAATCTAGCGGGCATGTCATACTCAAGAAAATCTGTAAATTCTATAAGTAGTGTGGTATTTCACACAAATTAAACACTCCACAACTAATAAATTATCGAGCAAGATTGCCGTTTTATTCACACTTTTCCGAAAAACTCCCCGCATTATCCCGTTCGTATGCCCCTAGTTGCTAGGCACGGACGGCCTGAAAAACTCCTCCTTTGATGAGCCCATTAGTTTTAGCTCATATTCACTCAAGTCATGTAAGTTCAACTTGATAGGCTCAACAGCACCTCTCGGATACACTTTGAATGACTCTTGTTTTAGCTCGTCAAAAAATGGATGAAGCATGATAGACTTAGCGCTAGCCCTTGCTTCAGGGTCGTATACCAAGACTTTGAGCAATAAATCAATCACGTCAGGAGGTGAGTTGGAGAATATACGCTCGAACCTTTCTGGGATAGTGCCCGTGAAAAGTTTTGTTGAGAACATATTTCCTCTATACTGCGCGTTGCTTTTAAAGAAAAACGTTTTTGGTGGTGGGCCCAACAACTTCGAGATTTCTTTTAATTGTAACTCCAGGGAAACGCCCTGGAAAATGGGCTTTCCCAAAAACATTTCGGCCACAACACATCCGAGTCCCCATATATCGATTTTTGTGGTATATACGGTACATCCGACAATGAGCTCGGGCGCACGGTAATAACGCGAGCAAATGTAGCTGACAGACGGCTGACTAGGCTCCAATTGTTTCGCTGATCCGAAATCACAAATCTTCAAGCTCACAGTGCTTGGATCAATCAAAATATTTGAAGGCTTGATGTCACGGTGGGATATATTCATGCCGTGCAAGTAAAGCATGGCACGTGCTAGTTGAAAGGTGTATGCCTTCATATGAGGATATGGGATTGTGTATTTCAGGTGACGGTAGTACTTGATCTCGCTCTGCAAATTCAGAGGCAAGCACTCCATCACTAAGTTCTGATACATCTTCCCGTCTTTTCGGCTTTTCTTGTCGAAGAAGAATTTCAAGCACACGACGTTAGGGTGACTAACAGCACGTAAGATCTCCAACTCCCGGCATTTGTATTCCGTTTGCGCCAAGACGCGCTTTATGGCGAAAGGGCCTAAGTGATTTGGCTCGGGCTGCCCTTTGTCATCGACATGTGCGAGAACAGCTTCCACAACTGTACCGAAGGCACCCTCGCCAATCTTCTTGTACTCTTTGACAAACATGGGCAGAGTCTGAGATGTTTCGTTGTTGACCACCTCATCGAGAACGTATTCTTCGAGACGCAGCTGGTCCGTCATTATGATTGCACCTTTTATTCAAGCTCGATACAGTAAATATAGATGATTCCAGGGGCGCACAAGTTATGATGGTGGGCGGCTATGCCGATCGAGGCAGAAAAAGCAAGCGGCGGAAAAAACAAACAGATCCAGCTGTCAGAAATCCAGCCAAAATTGTATGAAGATTTGAAAGACCAGTTGAATCTTCAAGTCTAAGTTGAAATCCGCAATTGGCTAAATCCGTAGTAGGTTTTTTAGTGGTAGATGTTCAAAAATGGCCAGCCAAACGGGGTTCTGGCACAATTGTTATCACGAGTCGCGGTGGGTGTGGACAATGCCGCTCACGTGCCGCAACTAATGAGAAGAATAGCATGTACATGATCTTCCTTCTACATCACAACACCAAAGTAAGGAATTTATTAGATTGGAAATGACTCGAGGTAGGTGGGCTTGACCAGAGGCTATATTTCAATTAGAACTTTGTTCTCAATTTTTGTTTTTGTGATCAAATATCAGTAGCTTCTCATTTTTCTCAGACTGTTTAGCGATTACGCCCTAGGTACAGCACGAGGTATGAGGCCACCACTCAAGCAAGCACGGAGCAAAAAGTTCTACTGCATATCGAGTGAGAATGTGTCAAGAATGAGCTTTTTTTTTTCTATGAAATGTTGCTCGCCCGGGCACTTCCGGCGATTTCCTAGAAATCTCCAAAATAGTGATGAAAATAGCAGGTGAAGATACGAAGATGAGTAGATCGACTCAAGTTTGTGATCTTGTCAAGCTATGGCTTCTTTGGTCATCGCTTCCAGGTTAGAGCGTAGAATTAGTCGTTCCAGGTGTTTTGCCGCGTTTTTAACAAACTGAAATTTCCTGTGTCGGCAAAATTTGCTTGACTAGACCCAATCCAACTGAAAGTTTGACAGTTGTGAGCAAGTCTACTCAAAGTCTCTCTGCGACCCGCGTGATCTGCTCCAGCATCTTTTCAGGAGCAGATTGAGAAAAAGAAAATGGCATACTACATATGAACTCTACAATTTTGTGAATTTGTGCAAGAACTTAGAAAGATTGTTCTCTAATTTGGTCACTTGAGTCTCACCTTACTGACCAGCGTTTTCGAAGCGGCATTTTTGACGCGACCTTTTGGCTATTTTCGCGGCATTATTGTATCCGTTCACACGTGTCTCGGTGTATTTGGGCAAAAGGCCAGTCATGAATGCAGCATTTTTGCGGTAGTACTCTTCATTCCCATATCTTTGTTTTCCGAGTCATTCCACCAATTGTCGATGGAACTGCATGTTCACAATTCGCGTCTGACTTGTTGCAAAGTTTATTTCGCAATGCTAAATCAAGAGAAAAAGCGCGTGCGTCCTATGATGATATCTCTAAGAGGAAGAAAAACCAGTAACTTTGAAGTGGTTTTCAATGTTCGAAAAGAATAGTATGTACTGAGTTTGGAGTCAATCAACTAGCGCAAAGCGTCTTTTTTTGGTTCAAGACATTTCTGACCTGCTCGTACTGTTGCATGTGAGTGGGTGGTTGCGCAGTCCCACTTCTTTAACAATTCGTGTTTGGAAGAACAGCATTTGAGTTGGAAAAGGGTTCTCAGTAAGAATATAACGCTTACAGAAACCGAATTTCAGGATAGTCTAATATTCATCTGTGTCGAGAATTCACCAAATCGCCTTACGAGACTTTGGCGTACATTTGTTCACGTGTTTGAGATAAACGATATAAGTCGAGTGAGAGATTCACCGGAAATCTTAACTCATAAGATGTTCATCAAGGCACAAACATTTTTTATTTTTTTTTGTCTCTCTGATTTTCTGAGAAAGCTTTTTTTTTTGAAGATTCATCATATTATAGGGCGTTACTCAGGGACATCTCTCACTCGGCCCTTGCATAACAAAAACTAAATAGTTAGAAAAACGTATGATAGGTCGCTAATCCACACCAAGCACCTCAAACTTGATTTCTGTTGAACGATTTATGGCCCTTCAAAATTTGTGAAACTTCACTTAATTTTCGCAACGCGTGAGTTAAATCGAAAAACTTCGAGTAATGGCGCACAAAAACTTTCTTGAAATGTCTCTACTGTTGATGCAGTTAAGCCTTCTAGTCACTAACCAGACATAAAAAGCTTATAATTAAATTTTCGTTTTTCACAAGGAGCATCATCGCATGATACATGGACCGGCCGAAGTATATGAATTAAGACAAACATTGAAAAACGTGAAGTGGAATCTACACCTGTGCACCAGGATTGTATTGGGCCGAGAAACGAAAAATTCTAGCTTGATTGAACAAACCGGTATCGATATGTTTTCCAGGCTTAACACCCTTCGCAAACAAGCGGTCTCACTCCATACCTCATCACTAGCTTCCAGATGGCTTAGCACGTCTTCAATCAATTTTGCGGCGTCTCGAAGCTCGATAGCGTCGCGGACAAAGCCGTTCGAGATAACCAAGAAGAACGAACGAGTGGTAATGTGGAAACTCTATGCATCCTTTCACAGACACAACACATTGTGCTCCTTTGTGGCAGTGGTGGAGGATCTAGACTTCCTCAAGAAGAATGAGGACTTATCATACAACGAGAAGGTTCTATACTACATGAGATTGCCCCACCACATCAAGCTTCATTACAGTGCAGGTATGTTGGGGTTCAGAAAGAGTAACAGAGCCGAGTACGAGGCTGCATACCAAGTCAGCACACGTTTATTCAAGGCCATAGAAGAGAAAAACCTTCTTGCGCCGAATGACAAAGTCGAGATCGTTTTGAAAGACTTCGGTAAAGGAAGAGAAGCTTTTTCGTCAGCTTTGCAGGGCAAAGAGGGAGCATTTATTCGCCCACACATCGTGAGGGTTACAGACAACACTAAGTTGAAGTTTGGTGGTGCCCGGTCTAAGAAGTTGCGTCGTTTGTAGAGTTGTCATCATGTACATAGCATAAATCCTATAATATGGAGGGTTTCTGGGTGCATTGTAGAGATGCGCATGGATAATTATTTTTCCAATTTATGATCATCTACCTAATAGCTTTCGATGTGGATAGCCGGAAAGTTTGGTGTGCAACATATCATAGAAGAATTCAAATTGAAAGAATACAACCCGTATTGTCACTCGGGGTGTGAGTATTTTAAGAGTTGATGTTAGATCGAACTGGTTCAGCTCAATTCGAAGTAAGGAAGATCATAAAGAGCCTTGGCAGAAAAATGCAGCTCAAAAAAAATCGAAATATCAAAACCTAAGCCGGGCTTATCAATTGTAAGACTAAAATGTTAGTTTGACAAGGACACCTCGTAGTGATGAGAAAATCAACAAGGGAAAGAAAAAAACGGAAGAGTAACGAAAATGCTTGAGAAAGATGCTTGACGAGTGCATAAACAAACAAAGGCATCCACGGTCCAGTTGTTCATATCAAATCAATGATTCTGGATCGATAAACCTACTATCGATTACGGAAATTTTTGAACATTTTAGCCCAAGAGCGCTTTGAAATTATTTTGGAGCCAACACTCTTTGTACTAAACAACGAATAACCTTGACTTTCCCGCCTGATTATTGACTTCTGTCGTCACAGCAGTCTGCGCTTATCTATCAAGAACTCTGCAAGATAGCTGCAACTCATATAATGCAGCAGCACTCACCCAATATAAACACCGCTGAGCCGCACCCACAACAGGGCCCATCCTAGTCACCTAAGTCACGTGCGAGAAACAAGGGCTATGCCCTAACCGGACTTCTTTATGTGCACTACTAACTTCCCAAATCTACGACGGACAGCCTCTGCGCCCGCGCGAGGGTAGAAATTTTTCCATCCTCACATTTCAAGACCAACCCCTTCAATTCCTGTCAGACTAAGATTAAAAATGGCTCCAAGTATGTAAAATACACAAGACTTATCATCGAATCTATCCCCGTTGATTGAGCCCCGTTAAAGATCTACTTCCATTTATTATCGGTGTGATAGGGGTGTCCATTTTTATTTGGGAGTGATGACCTTGCTCCCCCATCCGTTACCGCCCCAAGAAAAGATCCCAGTTTGTCAAGTGTTCAGTGGTAGTTCTATGGTCGCCCATGTGCCGCTTCAATTTGTTCATGAATAGCAAACCCAAACGGTGAAACTGTTGGCTAGTTGACTTTCATAGATGACCCGTGGACGTGGAAGTTCAGATGCCTTCATTTACATTCAGATTAAGTTTATGCTCAAGTCTTCGCATTCGCAAGACGAAAAAATCTTGCTCTTGAGATGCCTGAATGGACATCGATTCTTCAACACCGAAATTAGAGCTCAAGAGGGGTCGATATAGCTTTTGACAAAATTTGCCTCATTGCACACATGAATACTAACACATTTAGACACTAAGGCTGCTGCCGCTAAGAAATCTGCTTTGAAGGGTACCAACTCCAAGAAGGCCATCAAGGTGAGAACTAACACCACCTTCAGATTGCCAGACACCTTGAAGTTGGCCAAGTCCCCAAGATATGCCAGAAAGGCCGTCCCACACTACAACAGAATGGACGCCTACAAGGTGATCGAGTCTCCTATTGCCTCCGAGACTGCCATCAAGCAGGTCGAGGACGGTAACACCTTGGTTTTCCAAGTCAGCTTGAAGTCCAACAAGCACCAAATCAAGGCTGCTGTCAAGGAGTTGTACGAGGTTGATGTCGAGAAGGTTAACACCATGATCAGACCAAACGGTACCAAGAAGGCCTACATCAGATTAACTGCTGACCACGATGCTTTGGATGTTGCCAACAGAATCGGTTACGTCTAATCCGCATGAGTGTATTGTAATTAATAAAAGTATAACGGACGAGTGCATGTCGTAGAGTAATGGGCAATGTATGGGTCAAAATCTTTCGGTCTACATATATATATGTGGTCGCTGGATGTGGTGGCATAAGCTCACCAGATGGAGTTTCGAATGTTATTTGTCAAAACGATCACAGTAAACTTGGATTTCGTGACTTCGCTTGAGGGGAGTGAGTCGCGAAAAGCATGTAGATATGATGTTAATTGCGTGGAATGGGTATGAGGATGAAATTTTTGAGTCAAAGCTGCCACATGATTAATGATTCGTGAACACCGGATCAGACAAGCATGTTGGCTGATCAATTCGAAATTTTTTTGATAACACCAAAGTTACTTTCAGTGTCAAGACGTGTTGTTTTCCCTGAAGATGCGCCAGTCATTGCAATATGACGTCATTGGGGCCGTGTACACCTTACTAATTAGCCACGCACAGAAACAACTCGCTTTTCGCATACGTAAAGGTCTCGTCACCAGCATGATATTTTATGTTTTCGGTGGATTATAGGTCATAACAAGAACAAAACAGCTTACTGTTTTCGATGGGGGCATACTTTTTGGGTCTCGAATATTATACTAGATGAAAGACAACAATATTTATCTTGTGCTGGCTCCACTCTCTTTTTTGATGAAAACAAGAAGCTTGGCAAAGAAAGCTTTAAAGCTGTTTAGTTTGGAAATCAACTGACCGGAAAAGTCTCCCCGAAAATGTGCTTCTCTCTTGCAAAGATCAGTATTTCCAAAGTCATGTGATGTTATGAGTTCTAGCATCTCGAATTGCAAGAGTGAGGAGGAGAGGATAGCCCAATTTTTTTTAGTATTCTCAAAATGCCACGGAGTCAACTATTGGCATGTCTTGTATCAAAACATTACTGTTACTATGGGAAGGAGACAGTTTGTAATACCCATTGACGACATTTTCCTCGCGGTTTTTCGCGGGCTCCCACTGAGGCGCCCTATCTCAAAACATGATGAAGTAGTGAGACAGGCGACGCGTCTCTTGCTTTGAGGCCAGAACCTATACAAGTTTAGCAGCCCGAAATAGCCCCATGATTCGCAACGAGAGAGAAGGATCAGTAATCTCTCGGCAAGATCATGAGAGGCTCAACACGAGCACCCACGGAAACTTCACGATTATGTAATTGACTCCAAATTTTGATATCGACTTTAGATTCGCGGCATCGAGACGTGAAATGTAACAGAAGGGAATCTCCAGCTTTCGTGCGATGAACTCAAGATGAACGTGCAAAGTGCCTGGGTGAATACGCATAACATGCCAAGAACTCAGACTGGAGTCCACCCAAGCCAAGAATCATGAAAATCTTGCTCGCAATACCAAATCTGTATGACCATCACAAGACAGGATTTCCTCGCGTACGCGATGCTGAGAGTCATCGTGGTGAACTGCGCGCGAGTCTTGGGTAGCTAAGACATGTCAGGCCCACACAATTGTAATCCCATTTCTTCATTGGGAGTAGAAGAAAAGCCAAACTGTCGAGCCGTAAACTCGTGGAGACGCCCATCTATAGCCACAACACCGTTGTTTATTTACCTTTTTCTCTCATTAGTGAAATTAGCTATTCCCCGTCGCTGTATAAACTCTGCAACAAAAAATGTCAGCAGGACGCAGCACGCGCGTCTTGTCTGCCGTTTGTTTGCTCGGCCCTGCTTTTCGTGCAGGACGCAACCGCGCCGCTGCCCTGCAACGACACGCGCGTTTCGCTTAGGGCGTCCAGAGAATGTTTTTCCAGTTACAGAAGAAGTGGCCTCGACGCTTTTCTTTTCTTCAGCCTCACTTCCTTGCGAGACACATTACAAGCAGTTTCACAGATTCCATTTGTCTCATAGTAGATTGCGCTCTGGTCTCAAACGCCCCAGCCTATCAAATACTCAGCGAGAATTCATCTTCACTTGCAGGTGGCATAATTTTTTGCCGTGTTTCAGCATACCACGCATTGTGTCAGAGTCCGCAGGGCAACTACAATTCTTACAGCCACTTTCCCACTCCAGGTCCCGGGTTGTATACGGCTTTTAATCTGAAACATTTCCAACCTTTTGGTGGCTCGAAACTAGACGGATCTTTTTTGTGAAAACTCATCCGACACCACCTCAAACAACGTATTTTTTTTGTTGAAACAAAGCTGATTCTGACTGTCTCACATTCAGATTTAGCTTTTCCCTTCTAGTTAACAATGCAACTGGTATCGCTTCCCAAAAACCTACGTGGTGATCTGAGTCCGGTCATTGCCATTGACTCGCCGTTCCCGCCTTTGAAAACTGAGCATCGTTACAGAGGCGTGTACGAGAGGGCGGGGTTCGATGTTAACTTGAGGCGCGAGTCTCCTTCTGAAGACCGCCATTTCCACCCAAAGCAACTGCCAATCTCGCCTGCTGGGTCGGGTAAAAATGCATATTCCTCAGCCAATTCTTCAAGAAAAGACCCTGCGTTGCCTCACCACCATGTGAACACGATTAAATATCTGCGAAATGGGCAGGGAACACAATCTCCAATTGGTTTTGGAGATGCACAGCATGTGTATACGTGTCATTTCCAGTCTCCCGATAGAGCCACCGCAAATTCCAGCCCAACGGGCTCTGTTGCCCCATACCTGCAATACACGTCCCTGACCTCTTTGCCGAGTCAGCCATCAACTTCAGGAAGACCTCACATAAAGCAATTTCAACCTGACAAACAAAATCCGCGTTTTCACAGCGGTTCTCTGACTCGAAGCCACGAGGAGTATAATGACAAAAACAAAAAGAACTTGAAGTTATACATACCTGAGGCGGAGCAGTCCCCACACAATGCCGCCGAGGTCTCTGCAGAGGCATCGGTGGATACTGGATCTCCGTTTGACGGGATCCCTGGAAGCCGAAGCTCAACACCGTATTCGTCCACCAATTCATCTGAGCGTTTCGTGCATAAAACAGACTCACCCTCGCCGGTGAGTGTCAAGACTTCTGAGCTTACGCAAATAACGCCGTACCCAGTCTACGACAGTGAGGGAAATCCCGCATCTGGAATTGAGTCTAGCCTTGCTGGGTTGAAAAATGATGTAAGGAAACACAAGGCTTTCGATCCTCGCGGAATGAACTCTAGTGGCTCCCTACACAGACTGGTGATGAGAACAGGCGCATTCGTGCCAGCCACAGGCGACTTGTCCGAGTCATTTAATCGCGTGGACTTGGCTGATTCTGTCAATATACAAGAGGTACGTCATTCGTCACAGTCCCACAAAGAGAACCGTGCGGTGGAGAAAGCCGTTATGCCAGCAAACGACTACGAGCATTTCTTACGAACATCACCCACGAAAGCAAAGCCTCACTTCAGAAATTCCCACTTTTCCACCATTAGCTCAATCATCTCTAAGCAACGCAAGTCTAGTATAAGACATGACAGCGAAGACGATGACGATGACGCAGATGAAGATGAAGATGAAGACGACGAGATTGCCAAAGAGTTGCAAAGACAGCTTGATCAAATCAAGACGGGGAGCCAAGTGAGTCTTGTGTCGCAAGGCGTCGGGCAAAGTGAAGATTCCTTTGTCACGGCATCAGGATCTTTTGGCCAAGATACGGCGGTTATACCAACGTTTAGAATCTCTCATGAAACAGATGAGCAAAGTCGAGCCGATGATAGCGAGCCAAGTGACCATGATACTGACGAAGAGACAAAGATCAATGAGACCAATGCGACATCCGTGGACGAAGATTCGGGGATTGAGCCTCTTGTCTGTGTCCAAAAATCTGCAGATAATGACACTGAACCTTTCACGCCTCGTTTCAAAGCTCACTTTGAAGATGAGTCAATTCTTGATACACCCGAGACAATTAAACCACTCAGCCCAAAGAATCATTCAGTCGAACAAGAGTTGGAAGACATCAACTTTGGATGTCAGCAGGACGAAACTGAAATTAAAACCTGCCAGCAACTGCAACTGCCTGCTTCTGAGGGGCACGATGACATCGAAATTCTCGGCAAGAACCCCACACCACTGGGTTTCGACGCGTTTCCGAAATCAGTCATCCATCCCAATTACCCAGCTTTCAGAAATAGTGAGGTCCCTCGGAAAGCGCCTCCTGGAACAGGGCCATGCCGTTCCTGTGGTATCAGCATCGACGTCGAGGCAAAGGGGCCTCAGAAGCCGATTTTCTCTAAGCTGGGAGATTTGAGCGGACAGTGGCACCGTGGCTGTTTCAGATGTTCATATGCTGGCTGCGTCATACAATTCAACAAGAATGTAACGCCATATGTGTTACTAGATAACGCGTTTTGTAAGCATCATTATCACACCCTCAACAACACATTATGCGAGACTTGCCATAGCGGCATAGAGGGCGAGTGCATAGAAAATGAGCTTAAGCAAAAGTGGCATCTTTCATGCCTCAAATGCACGAAGTGTCTAGAGTCTATAAGAACTGATTACTTCGTTGTGAATCATCGAATTGTGTGCGAGGCCGACGCAGGCAGCTTGATACAAGATTTGAAAAATGCGGGGTTGACTACACTGGACAAAGTCGAAAAAAGAAGGACCCGGATGTTGTTTATAGAATAAAGCTTCGCCCGAGCGCAGAAATGTATAGTCTCGCATAGCTACGCGGCTTATGACGAAATTAATGATCGTGAAACACCATTTCGTATACTAAAGTATGAACATTGAAGTAAATATGTAATTTCATGATTGGGACGCAGCCTCGATCACCATCAGTAATCCCTGTATTTTGACAGTTTCGTAGATTCGCTAAGATCATTGGGATTTACTAAATCTCTCCCGCTTCGATTAGTGTGGTTTGAAAATTCTTCGTCGTCATCGATTATGAAGTTGTCATCGTCAAACTCGGTGGAGTTGAGTTCCAAGTTGTGTCCCGATCCCGGATCCTCATCGAAAGTTCCAAAAACCAAATCGTCGTAACCAACGTTAATATTAGATTCTCTCTCATGATATGATTCTAATTTGTGTTGCATCCTTCTATAGATGATGAAGCTCGCGAGCGACACCGCAGAGCCAGTGAGTATAATACTAAAGACATCAAGAACTTTGGCAGAAAGTGGCCGCTCTGCGTTCCCCAAGTTCTTGATTGTATGTCCAATGAAGACATGCATGAACATTTTGGGGGATGTAATGACAGATGCTAGGAAATATGTTGTGGCCGGAAGGTTGGGGATAGCCGCCAAAGCGCCATTGGATAACGAATAGGGCAACGGGCAGAGTCGAATGAGAATAAGGAGAAACAAAGATGCGTCCTCTTTCAAGATCTCCGCGAAAGCCCTGAATTTTTCGTTTCTCGCCACAAGCAGCTCGGCTTGATTACGAAGAAAAAACCTAAAGACCATGAAAGAGGCAAAAGACCCAGTAATAGATGCAGCGGCAAGCAATGGCCAGCCACCAGGGAAGCCATACACCATACCGCAAAGCATAGACAACGCAGAAAACCCAAGCAAAGGAGGGAAGCCGACGAAAAATATTGCCACAAACAAACCGAGGCCGCCGAATTTAGATTTTCCTATCAAGTCAGACACTTCAACCATGGCGGCTATGAGATGTTTGTGAAATACGAGCGCCAACACTGCAGCGACTAGCCCCAAACAGGCCCCAGAAATGTATAGCGCCTTCTTTCTTGCCGGTTGTGCTTGAAACCATTCACCAGAGGACCGCCCAAGACCATTGAGGATTTGGACCTGAGCCAGGAGAATACCTCTTAGTGAATTTCCCGCACCAGTCATTTAAAAAAGCTGAAACTAAAGGTTGGTAAGGCGCATCTAAGTGTAAACAGATTTCAGTCAGTTGAGCGCCGAGTGTCGCTGCCAGCGGAGCCTGCGCGCACTTTTGGCTAGAGAAAAAAAGAAAGGCGCAGTGCGTTGACAGAATTTATTTGAGGCGGTCAGTCAATTAGGTCCCAGCGGCCATTGGAATATGTGGTGGTGCTTTTCTTTTTTTTCAAAAGAAGTAAAAATAAAAGTAAAACTAGAATGACATTGATATGACTGTCAATCCTATATAAAGGGCTGTTGTATATATCATAGGCGTGTATTGTGGGGCTAGTACAGAATATAGCGAAGTATCGTATGGGCTAATTCTCTCATGATGGCTAATCTCCGAATAATTGGGTAGCTAATGATATATATCGAGTTTAGTTGGAAGACTGATAAAATTATAACTGCCAAGTGAAAAGAACACAAACACAAAGAGCTCAAATTACCTTAGAGGCTTCTAAATTTCTCGCCAAGGCTGAGTGTGCGTGGCCTCGAGCTTCAGGTCCAATTTCTTTTGAGTGAAACCCTTTGTCGGCATAAATTGCCGTTGCAAAAGTCTTTTCCCCTTTTCTTGCTACATAGAGCCAATATTTTTTGGATGAGAGATTCTTAGACGAGTCGTATACGGTCAATGAGGGGAAGCTGCAAAGATTGCGTGTCCTGTTGCGAGCTCGCTCTCTATTCCTCTGCTTTGAAGCCAGGCTTAAAGCGAGTGGCTGAAGTTACTATGTGAAGGTAATTTCCGTAAACTCCCCACTGCAAATATGCAAAAGTGCAAATTTCAACGGAGAGCTATAGTTCTCTTGAGCAAATGTAAGACGAGAGAATTAATTTCTCAAATTAGTAACTTGTTGTTTCAGGAAAGTTTTTCGTTTTGCATATTCTTTGATGGAAACGATCACGTTACGAGCAAGCGGGGTTTGTGTACAGGCCCCGTGTATGACCCTAAAGAAACTCTAGGGCTGCATAATCTCGGCCTTATCAATGCTTCCCCGGGTTACTCAGAGAAGTTTTTGACCACTGACCTGTATACGAGAGAAAAAAGAAGCTCAGTCTATATTGCTGTTGCACAGCCGAGTTTTCGAACCCTCCTTTGTCGTTACTTTTGTGAAATGTATTGAAATACAGTTTTGAGTGGCGTAAAACACACTTTCCATGGGCATGTTCCCTCGTCGTGATAAAATTACCGTACCTGGACTAAGCTATGACCCCCACGCTAAATACCAATCCTTGCGTCCTTGTATAAACTTTTATGGGTTGGTCTCCACGATAATTTACGATGTTCACTTGTAATACGGCGTTAATGTTTATAGCCCCTTTGCGTGATCCGGTGCCATGACATGGGAATACCCCTCATTGATCTCCGAATTGGGTGAATTAAGTATCTCTAGGTCAGATTTCTAAAAAGCAAGCGCATTTGGCTGCAGCAATAGTTTCAAGAGCTTCGATATTCGGAACTCGTAAAAGTGAAGTGCGAGAAAGGTAGGTTGTAAATCATGCACAGCCGCAAAACTAATATTGATCAAAGCTGGTTTCTTTTCTTTCCATAATTGAATAAAAGAAATAGTTGATGAGATCCCATGACGTATAAAAGGGAAAGATGTTGCTGCGATTATTGTATAAAAAAAGTTTGTGAAGCTAGAATCGAGCATTATGATCTTTCTACCTCTGATTTTATGTATTGCGCTAGTGGCTGCTAACTACGCTCCAAAAGAAACAAAATGTCCCGGAGTTCGTTTGGTACGCGAAGCAAAAGGAATGTCACAGCAAGAATCTGAGTGGATAGCGAAGAAAAAGACTGGAAACAGCCTTGAAAATTTTCTTGCAAACTCTGGTCTTGATGATTTTGATGCAAAGAGTTTTCTTTCCAAGACAGCGGAAAATCATCCAATAACTATTGGGTTGGCTTTTTCTGGCGGCGGTTTTAGAGCTATGTTATGTGGAGCGGGTTTCATGTCTGCCCTTGACAACAGAACTGAGGGTGCACATGAAAAAGGGCTAGGTGGGTTGCTTCAGGCTTCTACTTACATGTCCGGGTTGTCCGGGGGAAGCTGGTTATTGGGAAGTGTGGTATCCAATAACTTCACTAGTGTCGAGGACATCTTGAACAACAAAACGCAAATTTGGGACTTGAGCTACTCCATCTTTGACTCCAAGGGAAGCGGGATATTCAATGTCGTTAAGTATTACTTGAGCTTGATTGCAGATGTCTTTTTGAAAAAAATCGCTGGCTTTCAGGTGACACTAACTGACATTTGGGGACGAGCATTGTCACACCACTTTTTTGGTGGAAACAATTTTGGCGAAGATATTAGCTGGTCGGACGTTCAGACTATGCAATCTTTTGTCAACCACGAGATGCCATTTCCCTTCATGGTGGCGAACGCGGTTATCCCAGGCACAAATAAAGTAAATGCCGAGTCTCCCATAGTCGAGATCAGCCCATATGAGTTTGGATCATGGGACCCAGCAATCAATGCATTCTCGAAAACGAAGTATTTGGGTAGCGATGTCAATGATGGTATGCCCACTGGTGACTCGTGTGTAACAGGGTATGATAATGCTGGGTTTGTACTTGGAACATCCTCCACACTTTTCAACGAAGTCTTTGGAGATCATCTCTCAGGAACATTCAATGAAACCCGCTTCAATTCAACCGTCAACGGAGAACTTAATCAGCTCTTGCAAGGCACATCGGGTGTGTCACATACCGTTGCTGCGTATAAGCCAAATCCATTCAGAAATATCAAGGAAGCTACAAGCAAGAACCTCACACAGGATGACATATTGTCCTTGGTTGACGGAGGCGAGGACTATCAGAATGTTCCTCTCTACCCTCTTGTTCAAGAGACACGTCAAGTCGATGTCATTTTTGCATACGATAGCTCTGCAGACACTTTTGATGATTGGCCAAATGGCAATGCCATGTATCAGTCGTGGCAAAGGCAGTATTCAGAACAAGGGCGATCCATGAGAGTTCCAAAGATGCCACGAAGCGACGTCTTTCTCAAAGAAGACTTGACCTCTAAACCTGTGTTTTTTGGGTGTAGTGCAACTGGCTCTGGAAACTTGAGTCTGGAGAATTCAAAGCATCTGTTGAATTCTTCGCTAAATGTATCAAGTGGCGCAGTTACGCCATTGATTGTCTACACTGCCAACAGAAAACTCTCGTATGACTCCAACAAGTCTACATTGAGGTTTGTCTATCACGAGAATGATAAGCGTGGCATGATACGCAATGGCTTTGAGGTAGCCTCAAGAAATAATGGAACCGAGGACAGCGCGTGGAGAACTTGTGTATCCTGTGCTATCATCAGGCGTGAACAGGAGAGAAGGGGCGAGGCACAAAGCGAGCAGTGTAGGAGATGCTTCGACAAATATTGCTGGTATCCGTGAGTACTCCTGGCATCGAAGCATAACTCTTGTTTTTCAGTTTGATTTTGTTTGATTTACATATGTGTTAATATTCGATGCTCCTAATAGGCACACGAGTAGAGACATTCTGTGAGGTAGAAGAATTTCCTGCAGTCGGAATAAGAGATATGCATCGATACAGGCCGAATTAAAAGAAGTTGCTACAACAATCGCAAATTGTCACATCCGTCACTTTTCTTCTTTTTTTTTTTTTTTTTTTTTCTTGGTAAATTATTGCACCTCCCTTCTTCATGGCCATGCAACAGAAGTTAGAGATCCAGCCTCGCACAAAAAGTTACCATTTCTTATGATACTACCGGTGATAATAGCCACATTCAAAGAAAAGAGGAGAATGCGGCTCAAGAAAGTGATGAATAAACTCAAGTCAATCTGCTGGAGTAGAACTCGTTGCATGTTTAGTATCATCTCGAAATTTGAGAAAACTGAGGTGGCGCGCTCCGTGATGGTTTCGAGCGCCACGGAGAGTACATTCCATTCTTGGCGTACCTGCACAAACTGATGGGGCTTATTGCCGAATACTTCTAGAAAATTTATGCTTTCTTGCGAATTAATAAATTTTATTCATAACCCGACAAAACTGGAATTGTGCTTTCCCAACGGCATACATTTGTCTGTCTCTCCACTGAAGGTGCTCAAATCGAAGTGTGCATGGCTGAGTGGCAGCCGGAGCTCGATGAAGTAAAGCGCGCTAGCAAGCATTCGTTTACGGCTTTTTTTCCCGAGGTTCCCGGCCGAGCCTGGCTCAAATAAACTAAGGCGTATTGTTTAATAGGAAGTTTTTGTCAGCCAAGAGACGTAGAGAAAAACACACTTGGCCTCAGAAAAGAAATTAAATTTCTTCTCTTTTTGTTTGAATATCCAGCTAAAAGCTCGAACTTTCACTAGTTTATTGTCAGTTTTTTAAAGTGTCATATACAAAATAAGGTAGCCGGCCGCCGCGGCTTCGATACTGAATATTGCCGCATCTATGTGCGCATGAGAACCAAATTAAGCAGCGCAGCCATCGGCACGTTGGTTGCCCGGGTCCGCAGCCCAAAAACATGAATCTAAAATCCTCGCCTTCTTTACTTAGCGTCCCGACTTAACCATATCGAGTTTTCAAACTTTGAACTTTTCGAAAATGAGGTTTACATCTTTGCTCTGGGCTGCTACGGCCCTCGCCGGGTATGCTCCGTATCTGGTAGATTGCCCCGAGGGAAGCTTAGTCCGCGTGGCTGACAAACTTTCAGACCAAGAATCGGACTGGGTCTCTGAGCGACACAAAGTCACGACGCCATACCTTGAGGCTTTCCTCAATGACGCCAAACTCGAAGGTTTTGACGCCTCTACTTTCATCAGCAATACGACAAACAACAGGTCAATCACCATTGGCGTTGCCTTTTCAGGTGGAGGATATAGAGCCATGTTGGCTGGTGCAGGCCAATTATCAGCTTTGGACAACAGAACCACGGGGGCTCACTCAGAAGGCTTGGGCGGCTTGCTTCAAGCTTCGACGTATTTGGTGGGGCTCTCGGGCGGAAACTGGCTCGTGGGCAGTGTAGTGAGAAATAACTTCACTAGCATTCAGGATATCGTCGACAACAAGGTCGACATCTGGAACTTGGAGCACTCAATCGTGAACATGGGTGGCTGGAACCTTGTTAAGGCATATGAGTATTATAAGGATCTCTACAACGATGTTAGCGCCAAGGAAGACGCTGGTTTCGATATCTCCTTGACTGATACCTGGGGCAGGGCCTTATCCCACCAGTTCTTCCCGGAACTGTCTGAATATGGTGAGAGCTACACCTGGTCTGGAATCCAAGACATCGACGAGTTTTCCAATCATGAAATGCCGTTCCCGATCGTGGTGGCAGATGGCAGAACGCCAGGCACCCAGTTGATCAGCGGAAACTCGACTGTTTTCGAGTTCAATCCTTACGAAATGGGCTCGTGGGATCCTTCCTTGTATGCTTTCACAAACACCAAGTACTTGGGGCTGAAAGTAAGCGACGGTGAGTCTTCGAACGGAACCTGTATTAACGGGTTTGATAATGCAGGTTTCGTGATGGGCACCTCTTCGACCTTGTTCAACCAGTTTGTGTTGCAAATCAATACGACGTCGTTGTCAAGTGCACTCAAGAGTATAATCGGTCACCTTTTGGAGGATGTGTCGAATGATGAAAACGACATTGCCCTGTACAAGCCTAACCCTTTCCAGAATTACAATGAGGCGGGCGTGCAGAGCATTGTGCAGAATGATACGTTGTATTTGGTGGATGGAGGCGAGGATTTGCAAAACATACCGTTGTATCCTTTGTTGCAGCATCCTAGAGAGGTTGATGTGGTTTTTGCCTACGACAACTCCGCCGACACGGACCAGTACTGGCCTAATGGTGCGTCTATGGTCGCGTCCTACGAGAGACAATTCTTGCAACAAGGAAACGGTACAATCTTCCCCCACGTGCCGGATGTCAACACTTTCCGCAACCTTAACATGACAGCCAAGCCGGCGTTTTTCGGGTGCAGTGCCAAAAACCTCACATCATTGCTTGCAGATGGGGCAGACGAGGATGACGTGTACAAGTCGCCTTTGATTGTCTACACGGCGAACAGACCATTTTCATACTACTCCAACACATCGACATTCAAGCTTTCATACGAAAACAACGAGAAACTCTCGATGATCAAAAACGGGTTTGAGACTGCTTCGAGACTCAACTCAACTTTGGATGAGGAGTGGAAGACTTGTGTCGCATGTGCAATCATTAGACGTGAGCAGGAGCGCCAGGGAATCGAACAAAGCGACCAGTGCAAAAAATGTTTCGAGGAATATTGCTGGGACGGTACTACCGATGACTCGACTCCTGGACTCAATTTCACTACGCTGGGTACCACAAATGGAAACGAGGATACAGGTAACGTGACCACCAGCAGTGGATTTTCGCTCATTAGGTCTGGCGCGGATTACTCTATTGTCAAGGCGCTTGGATATGGTCTTCTTGCAGTTGTGGCATGTACATACTCTGCCATGTGAGAGACGTTGTGTGTCCGGATTCCCGAGTCCGCTCACTCTCCACATACATATAGCTAGGTACCAAACTTGATAATCAAAAAGGCTATTACGTGAGATTTCTTGAAATGAAGCCATCGCCTTGCCCTTTTAGGTGGACGTGTGTCCCGTGTATCTGATTTTAATGTGGTCTTTGGGGACCATGAAACCAATCTGTATGTGTATAAGATTTTGGGCTATTGAAAGCTGAAATCTAGATCGCACATTGTTCTTCCGTGTTCAGCAGGTCTAGGGTTTCTCGAAAGGTCATAAGCCGAAGTATCCGAGCCGGCTTCCGCTAATTTTATTGTCAGGTTTTAGCGAGCCAGCACGGGAGATGAAATGAATGTCGTAATGTACTCGTGGTTGCGACAAATCCATGCGAATGTTCCGTGTGTCCTACCAAAGGATACACCTGGTCCTTAAGATCATACTTACGCATTAACTAAATGAAGCCAGGGATAGTGAAGACAGTCGAAGTAGGAGAAAAGCTACTCATAGTAGTCAATGAAGTAGAGCCAGTCAATTAGAGTAAGTCAAGTAGAGTCAGTCATAAGAAAAAAGATTAGTTGCTTGATTGACTCTCAAATAGATACAGAGAGTTAAGCATACCTTAGGTAGAGAACAAGAGGAGAGCTTCGCAAACTGACAAAGCGCACAGTGACGCCTTGCTGTGGGCAGCAACTTTATGCTGAGATTAGTATTAGAGCCCAAGCAGGTGGGCGCCCAGCTTTGGAAGACGACTACCACATTTTAAAAGATATGGTACCCTCATTCCCAAACGAGCCAAGCGCACACGCTTACAGAGCATTCACAGGTCACAGGGCGAAGACGTGCAGAGTGTGCATAAATACTCTACTAAATCATATTCGCACTCTCTCAGCACAACAATGAAATCATTTGAAGACAGTTGGTGCCGTTAATTCATTGTTATTCTCCTTTCTTATTTCTAGGATTTGAAAATGATAACACTATTTTTGTCTGATCACACAAATGGAGCTAACAGTGTTTATTTGGAGATAATAATTTTCAAAATTACTCAAGCTAGACTCTGATTTGCATTTGTGTTTCAAACCGAGTCAGTCTTGCTAGACCAGTGACGGCTGACGCCTGCATACCCCGGGCTACTAAGCCTTCCAATAATAGTTTCCCCGCGGCGCATGTTAGCACATTGCTTTGCGCTTCGAACGGTCCAAGAGCAAGGAACGGTACGTGAAGGACAAAACTCCGGCAAGAGAAACATTCATGAAGATATGGAGCCCGAAGTGTGATGGCCCAATTTCTGTCCGGAATCCTGACTTTTGTGTTAATTGTAGCAGACGCGAGAGCTTCTCTTTGATATAAACAATCAGCTTTGCCTAGAATCAGAAGCCACATACGTGAGAGCAAAAGGAACTCAACTTCATACACCATGTCAGAAAAGCCAGGGTCTTTTGATGAGGAAACTAGCTCTTGTGACGCGAAGAACTTCTTATTCGATAGCTCAGACGTCTCGCCCGCGTACTTGAAAAAGGCGATGTTGGCCTCAAAGGCGATAGACGAAATAGGCTTCGGAAAATACCAGCGGGGGTTGTTTGTGGTGGCGGGCTTCGGTTGGTTTGCAGACAACGCATTTCCTGTGGCCACATCGTACATTTTGCAGAGGTTGAATGAGGCCGATAAGGTCCATTTTCCTCCGGGCAAAGCTCCATACCTAACCCTTGCTCAGAACTTGGGGTTGCTTGCAGGGGCTTTCGTTTGGTCTCTCTTCGCAGACATAATTGGGCGCCGGTGGGTTTTCAACTTCACTTTTTTGTTTACGTCGATCTTTTCCATTGTCTCCGGAGCGTCGCCCAATTTTGCTGCCGCTGGCACGTTCTGTGCTTTATGGAGTTTTGGGGTCGGCGGAAATTTACCCGTGGACTCCGCTATCTTTCTCGAGGCACTTCCCACGAATAAAAAGTGGCTTTTAACCGTCATGTCTGTTTGGTGGAGTCTTGGTCAGGTGGTCACAGCTCTCATTTCGTGGGGCCTCATCTCTAATTACAGCTGCGACGATCTGAGCCAATGTCTCGCAGCAGACAACAAAGGCTGGCGATATTTTATGTTCACCCTAGGTGGCTTGTCATTTCTCATGTTTGTTGCCCGGTTTTTGTTTCCTGTGTTCGAGAGTCCAGCCTTTTATTTGGCTCGAGGCAACAATTTCAAAGCAATCGATACTCTTGATAAAATCGCTCAAGTCAATGGATGCGCAAACCCATTGAGATTAGAACAGCTTGAAAACATTGATAGACTTGAGGACGAAGAGATGTCCGATGTCATGACCAATCTGATCCAGCCAAAGCCCAGCAAAGACACAGGGAACCCAAACGCAGCGAAAGAAAACACTACCTACGCCCGCGTATCAGCAAAACTCGGCCAAAACCAGCTTTTGCGTCAGCGTTTTCTGAAGTATGGTGGCAATCACGTCGCGCAGTGCTTTTCCTCGAAACGACTTGCGATCTCGCTGAGCCTAGTCATATTTTCCTGGGGGATCATAGGGCTCGCGTTTCCCTTGTATAATGCGTTTTTGCCCACGTACTTGGAAGCCAAAGTCACTGCCCCTAATAGTGTCTACATCACATATAGGAATACGTTGATCATGGCCGTTTTGGGAGTGCCTGGATCGATTCTTGCTGGATTTCTTGTCGAGCTCAGGATCGGACGTAAAGGCACGCTTTGCGCCTCGTGTTTGATGACAGGAATAGTCCTTTTCGGATCCACCACAGCTAAGTCGTCAAATTCATATTTGGCCTGGACATGCTTTTTCAATTTCTTTTCGAACATAATGTATGGAGTCCTCTACGCGTATACGCCAGAGGTGTTTCCGGCGAAGATTCGCGGGACGGCAGTGGGCCTAGCTGCTTCCTTTAATCGAGTTTTTGGGGTTTTTGCGCCCATCATAGCCATGTACGCCGATTTGACCACATCTGCGCCGATTTTTGTGTCGGGCGCTCTCTTTTTATGTGCTGGTATTTTAGTTCTCTTTTATCCTTACGAGCCGAGAAACAAGGCAAGTCTGTGATATGGACCATTCTCTTGGAAATGTTAGTCCTTTCATTTTCAGGAAGCAAAGATACGTTGCTTCTCTGCATTAATCCGCTTTTTGGCCTTGTAGGCTACCATCCTCTTCTAGAATTACGATTCTGACTAAAGTTTAGACGCCAGACTATGCCATACTATTATCTTTCGACTCCACGTCAAAGAAAAGTCAATTTAAAATTTTCATTGATACGAATAACGAAGACAGTCTGGCCAAGCAGAAGCGAGAACTGCAAAATCACAATACTTAAGATTGAAGCACTTTTTCGAGGAAAAAACTTCCCTCTCGGTTCTAAGGAGGCTCATTTAAAAGCGACATACAAAAAAGCCGCCTTCAACATTTTTCAGCCAAGGTCAGAATAACCAAGTTTCTAAAATTTAAAGGCAATATCTGAGTGTGAATCTCTCTGCTTCTTGAGATTTGCGCATTTTAAACCTGGAACTCTTTTCTGAGTCCGGAGTGAATTGCCTCGATTCTTATCTGGGCCCGCGCATCATTGCCGAAACAGGTGAGAGATTCCGCGACTGCCGGAGCAAATATGTAAAATTCAGTCAAGTCAATTGATAGCACTACTTACTTGTTTTCACACTCTTGTTTCTTGTACTCCGGTCAATTGCCATCAGTTCGATCCCTAACCAGTTAGAATTCCATTCAAAACAAATCAAGATGTCTTTTACAATTAATGCAGAGATTACAGTCCATGACGGCAAATTGTATAAGTTGTCCCATGACTCTACTACAACTAACACCAAAATGGACGTCAATGTTTACGTGCCGCCATCAAAATCAGACGAAATTCCAGTCTTGATGTTCTTGTCTGGCTTGACTTGTACCCCCAACAATGCGACCGAAAAATCGTTCTTGACTTATTTTGCTGCTAAATACGGCTTTGCTCTCGTGTTTCCTGACACCTCTCCCAGAGGCGCAAATATTCCAGGCGAGGATGACTCTTACGATTTCGGAACGGGTGCAGGCTTTTATTTAGATGCTATCCAAGAGCCTTGGTCGGAAAACTATAACATGTACTCCTATGTTCACAAAGAACTTTTAGACAAATTGGCTGAGCAATATCCAAAGTTGAACTTTAAGAAGGTCTCAATCACTGGCCACTCTATGGGCGGATACGGCGCCATTGTGGGCTTTTTCAAAAACCCTGGCAAGTACACGAGCGTTAGCGCTTTTGCTCCAATATGCAACCCGCTGAACTGTGCTTGGGGAGAGAAAAACTTTAAAGCTCATTTGGGCGACGATAGGAACGATTGGGTAAAGTACGACCCCGTTGATTTGATCAAGCACTATACACACGAGAACCAGCCGGATATATTGATCCACCAAGGCGCAGCAGACGACTTCTACAGAAAGGATAAATTTTTGCAACCTGAGAACTTGGTCAAGGCCGCAGGTAGGAGCAATTACAAGGGCAAGATAGACTTGCATGTCGTCGAAGGGTATGACCATCTGTACTTCTTCATCAGCTCATTTGCTGAAGCTCATGCTAAACACCATGCTAAGGCTTTGGGCTTGCTCGAATAACTATCTGATGGAGGGGTCAAAAGCAAAATGTAATTTCTAGCGTGAATTAGAAATTTACTTTATATTACTTTTGCTTCGATATCTTCAAGAATAAATAATATCGAAAGCCTTGGGCTCATGAGTTATGGCCTGGGCCATGGGAAATATTGGGTGTGTATGTCACTATATGCGGTTCGTCTTGATCTGATGAAGATTTCTCATAGATCGACACTGACAACAATTGAAGTTTGACGGTACACGTTAGTGCGTTATAAATCATTTGTGTAGCAGCCCTTGTAGCCTTCCTCTGGAAATCTTATATTTCTGCCACCACACATGGTATATAATGGGTGGAAGTACACTTCTCGTATCTGATGTGACCATCGATGATTTCCAAAATATGCACTTCAAAAATGCTCATATTATACAGTCATTAAAACTTTTCAAAAAGTTTGAACTTCTTTGTCTATTCTAGTTCTGCTATGCAGCCAGGAACTGGCCAAGGTATGGCTTGACACCAGGTTTGTTCACTGACTTGATGTATTCAACCGCCTCGTCTTATGAGCCAAAGAAGGTGAGTGATGAATTTGGACATTCAATTGTCTAGCCCAGTCGAACACAAGACCTGGGTTCACCATGAATGAAGCTCCAGCAATTGCAAAGTCTATGCTACCCTTTTCAAAAAGGTCATGATTTCGCAAAATCATGCAAGCGGCCCACACCCGAAGACCAACGAATTGTCTCCCACAGCCATCCTCGCTGGTTCTGATGCATCAAGAGACATCCCAAAGTTTATCGGCATTTGTCAGCATTTGCGTTGTTGCCACTTCCAGAAACCTCGAGAAGGTCGGCACCTCTCTCGACCACCAGGGAGCAAATTTTACAGAGTCCGCCACGGTCCATGCATCTGGACCTGAGTCATGCAACTCTGAGCTGCTTCAGCTCGAAAAAAAGATGATACTCTTCAAAGATGTTCGCTCTCACAGATTCTACGTCTTAATTCTGTTCTCGAAAAAACCGCCATATTTTTCAGTTCTCTTGTTGAAATAGGCTGACATGAACTCGTTAATAAAATACCCGTGAGCACCGTGAATCTCGACAAAGTCTAATTCAGCGAACACTGCCCTTCTTGCAGCTGCACCAAAAGCTTTCACAATCTCCTCGATCTCAGCAATGAACTCTCTTCGTGTGTACATTCTTCCACTTTATCTGTACTCAAAAGCTGAAGGTCTTGTTCTATGGTCTGCGATCGATGTCTTGAGATATAAAGAAGAAGTCACAGCCTTGCGACCGGCGTGAGCAAGCTGGATGCCGTTCTATGAGGTATTGAAATGGACGATTTTTCTGAGCCTTGCTCCTTTTTAAATGTTCCAAAGACCCACATCTACCACTGGAGTACCAGCTTCAGGTACCACAGAAGTTACCTCGGTCAAAAAAAATAAAAAAAGAAGAAAACAGAGCCAACGAGGGCTGACGAGCCGTGACGAATCTTGTGCTTGGTGGAAATATACTTTTCGGCCGTGTATTGGCACGTATGAGAAGCCCCGACTAAGTTGAGCAACACCAAGTTGCGAACTTTGAATGGCTGAAAAAGTTCTGGCGTTTCTTTGTTCAACTCCAAGACAGATCTTACCATACCCGCGGGCAATGTAATTTCGTATGAAAGGTTTGCAGCAAGTTCGAATGGAGAATCGGCATGCTCCCTGGCAGGTCAGAAATGTAAAGTCGAAATTTTCGATTTCTTGGCTAGTGCACTCTCTGATTTTAAAATGTTTTTAGGCCAATCATGTTGGAACACTAGGTATTTTTACTAATCAAGCACGATTAGATTTTGTGGATTGAAATTGTTAGGTGATCCCGAATTAACAGGCGGCGCGTTTATATACGCACATATACAGGTCCGGCATGTGTTGAAACGTAGTCGTGGATGCGACAAATTCATGCACAGTCCGTGTGTCCTACCAAAGGATACACCTGGTCCTTGAGATCATACTTACGCACTGACTGAACGAAGCTAGGGATAGCTTCTTCAGTGGAGTCGGTCGAAGTAGGAGAGAGGTTACTCATAGTAGTCAGTGAATTAGAGTCAGTCATTAGTAAAAGGATAGCTTGCTTAATTATCTTCTCAACAGAGACAGATGATTAAGCTCACTTCAAATAGAGAACAGGGAGGGGAACTTCACCAAGCTTACTAACCGCATATAGTTACGTTGCCGAAGTAACTCACACAACTTAATATGCCACAAGAGCATATTTAGTTTGCTGTGCCACATATGCGTTTACAGAGTCTTCACAGGGCGAGTTCATACAGAGTTTGAATATGTATACTTTTCAACCATATTCGCACTCTCTCAGCACAACAGCATGTTGATTTCGGTAATCTTTTGAGTTTTCCGATCACCGACTTCGAGTAAAAATAGAGCTTTGTGACGCTTCATAAGATCGGAATGAGTATTTCGGTGATAAGTTTGTGAAATTTTCCCCAAGAATAGTCTCTCGGCTCATGTATTCACGTAACCCGATCCTTATATATTTAGTGATTTGGCCGCCCAAGCGTGGAAATCGACATGCAGACTTGCAACGTTTATCGGCAAAAATTTCCTGCCAACAGCATTAATTGAAGTATGCTTCTAATCTCCCAAAATAGCTCTTTCTCGTACCGAGGTTGAGTGTGCGGGCTTTCGGGGTAGCTTGGTCGTAAAACGTTTGTCCAATAGACTTACGTTAATGGCGAAACGCGCAATCTTTCCATTTCTTTTTAGAGTCGAGCGACTCGTGACGTAGTCCAGTAGCACAGACTTCGATGAGCTCTTGCAAAGTCGAGAGATAATGAAGGGAAAGAAACTAGGTAAGAAATTTTCAAGTGAGATGTTCCATTTCTAAAGGTATCACCAGTGCTTCATCCTGAGCCTACCCTTAAAATATCAGTCCAGGTTGGAATGCACGCTGGTCGCGGAATACCAATTTTATTGGACAATCTTTCTGTACTCATAATCGCGTTTTTGTCTGTGTCTTCCGAATTGACTTTCGCAAATTCTTTTGCAAATATTTCATCAATTTCTACTTCATTTCTCCCATCTACTATCATTATATATCACTCTTCTTGCTTGAGACTTTGCTGTTCTGTCGAGAACTGGCCATCTTGAAATATCGTTTATCTACCTCAAGTATTTTGAAATTTATCCAACTTGCTCGCATCAGGGTCTATCATTGATAGTTATGCTTCTCAGATCTGGAAAAGCTATTGAGCGTCTGGAACAAGACATCTCCCCTCATCCTCGCCACATTTTCTTGGACGAGCAGCGCAAGAAACTTCGTGACCATCACCGTGAATACCCAAGTCTCAAACACGCCGAACTTCAATCATGGTTCAGAAAAACGTTTTTTCAGAATATCAGTATCAGTTCTATTGCTCGTATTCTCTCGAACAGATTTGACTTTTTGGATACCGAAATCGAACTTGCCACAACCAAGAAATACAAAAATCGCGGCCGCTTTCCGGACATAGAAGAGCGGCTCTTTGAATGGATGAAAGCTCTGGTCATCCCTAGAGTGGCCTCATATTCAGTAGTGAGGGAACATGCCGTGAGTTTCTGGATTGAAACTTATCCGAAAGCCGCTTTACCAGTCTTCAGCAGAAACTGGTTCTATGACCATCTCAGGAGAAATGAGAGAATTCTTGTCACCTCACAGAAAGCTGAGAGTGGCTGCAAAAACTTGGCTGATCGTGCATATAGGAGTGCTTCGAAAAGATATGCAAACCTTGCAAGTTGCACTGCGTGGCCTGCTGCTCCTCGTATAAGGCGTGCGGATACCGGTTATGAAAAGTTGGATTTTGACAGACTTTCTAACTTTGATATTCCGATCATCACAAGTGTTGAATGTAATTTCAATGCATCTGCGGCATCTTCTCAACAAATAACTGGACGCCCCAAATCATGCTCGACAGAGAAGGATGATAATTGTGACACCGAGAAATTTACGTCTGATACATCTGTTGATCTTCGAATTAGGAGACAAGATGAGTATATTCTGTGTCCTAGCCATTTGAAGACTCAATCTTTTGAACGCTCCGCGCGAGAATCAATCAGCACAGGAAAAAATCTAAACAAAGTTGCAGAGCATGCTTTACAAGCTTGCGCCGTGTCGAAAGAAATGATTTTCGTCGGAGTCAAAAACACTGAACATCAATTGTCTGGATCAAATAAAACGGATTTCCCACTTTGTCTCCCAGGCGAAAAGAACCACTCGCAGTCGTTTTTCACCTGCACCGCTGCTAAAAGATTATCGTATGAGGACGCATCCGCTTTACTCGAAATGTTGATACTCTTCGCGCATCAGGAGAAAGAGGGACCTGAGCTTTTGCGCATTTTATTAAACTGGCGTAGTGGAATTCAGGAAAAATCACAGGCGTGCTAATAATGGCTATATAGATAGAGAACACCCACATACGAAAAAGAATGAATTTTTTGCGCACTTTTTTTAGGAAGTACGAATATCTTGAGATCATGCAATGTTTGTATATGTGGTTGCATTTCTAGAGTCTGAGGTCTTGGAAATATTGCTAGTTGGCAGTCAAATTTATGTCAGCAATGTCGTTCACAAGTCTAATCTTCCCCAAGAATCGGTCGTTAAACCTGATTTTTGTGAGTCGGGTATTCTCGGCTTTGACAAAATAGCAATTCCAACTTCCCACCAGCCACTGGAGCTGATATGCTTTTGTAATAACTCAGCCTGAAGGTTCATATTTGAGAAATCTCACGCATCGTGCTTTACAATTAGTTTTAAGATCATCACAAAAAGGCTCGTTTTTGGGCGCTATCCTTGATGTCGTGGTGTAATCCGTAGCATCAGAAATTCATATCATGATGTCAAGGAGTAGACCTAGAGTTTGTACATCTCATCCAGAAATTCCTTGTACTTGGCTTCCCAAGATGCGCACCACTTCACTTTGGCCTCACTTTTCTTATTCGATTCTCTCAAGATGTTGATAATCTTGAGACAAGCTTTGTCTATTCCTAGCGCGTGATTTTGAACAGCATCGCCCAAAGTCTGATTGAGCATAAGCTCGACGATGAGAGTATCGACCTCTCTGGCAACAATCGTTTCAGTCTCAAAAATCAGGTCAATATTTTTTCCCGACGTGAGACCCGAGAGAGACTTGTTGATTGAAAGGAAGAGAAGCTTCACGAGCTTGAATTTCTGTAGCCAGAGCTTGCTGTATTTCACGAGCTCCTCGCGGTCTTCAGAAATTTGGGTAGATGTCTCTTCATCTTTCTCTTCATCAAACACAGGAGGTTTGCTTTCATCGTTGCTCTCGTCATACTCGTCGGAAAATTCATCTTCAAGCCCGAAAGGATCGTCATCGTCCATGTCTTCTGGATTTTCAGCCCATTCCGCAAACTCGTCTAGACCGTCCTCGATAAGCGACAAATGCAATTTTCCTTTTTTCTCCAACACTTTCAATTTTCCGCCTTCAACAAGTTTAGAGAAATCGTCACAAAGGTTCCAGATCTTTCCAACTGATACAAGCCTCGAGTCAGCTTCGGTTGTGGCACTGCTCTGTGGTTTGTATTTGTTTTCTTTCGAAGTGTGATTTTGATAAAGTTCCCTTAGTTCCTCGGCGAAGCCAGTTCCAGAAACAACGAGACTATGTGCAAGTGTTTTGATCTCGTCATAAAATAGCTGTGAAATCTCAACAGGCGAGAGCTGAGCTAATGCAGAAACGAAAAGAACAAACGATTTCGAGAGATCAGACACTGTAGAAACCAGCGCGTCTCCCAGGCTTTTGAGTTTCGAAGGCTCGTAAATAATACCAACTTTAGTTGTATGTGCCCTGATAAGCTTCACGATTTTGACGAGCTCTTTCAATGGGTCGTCAACCTTCGCTGAGGGAATGTTTTTCTTCAAATCGCCATCTGAGGCGGAAAGTTGAATTGTCCAAAATTTAAGGGCATCTTCTAGCGCTTGTATGACTTCTGAGGCTTTGTCTGTCATTTTATTCTAGTTGTTTCCGGGTTAATTTCACTCTTCGCCCACACGCTTGATGCACACGGAATCGATGAGGAAGGACGCGCGCTGCTCATGTTGTGGGTAACGCGCTTACATCTTTGGTAGCCGCAATGATTTGCAGTCAAGCCAATTCCATCACGTCATAAACTGTATTCTATTAGGGGATGATTCGTCGTTGGCTTTTATTCTTCTCTTCTGAGGGACATTGCATCATTAGCTTGAGCAATAACCCCATGCGACTACAAACAATATTCACGCAAAGTTTGGCTGAATCACCAATCCTCGTTGTCGTCATCATCGTCGCTATCCGCCACCTTGTTTTTCCTCTTATTTAGAGCACTAGCTAGCGCGTCTGCTAATGTCTCGGGCTGCCCTCCGATACCGCCCGATGGGCCACTGCTCGTAGGTGTTGCCACAGGCTCGCCACGAGCCTCTTTGAGCAATACACTGGGTTTCTCCAATTGCGACTTATCTGTTTTCTTGAGCATTCCGAGCCCCGAGCCCCTGATGGACGCCAACAAAGCGTCCCGTGATGGGTCCACCGCAGGAAGTGGGGCATTTGAGCTCTGAGAGCTTCCACCAGATAAGTCCATTCCCAATGCAGGCGGAGGAGGAGGAGGAGGCGGAGGAGGAGGAGGACCACCATTTGCTGCTAGCGGTAAGGGTGGCAGTATTGATTGGCCTGGGGAGTGCTGTTCTTCAATTGATACGGGAGGCAAGGGAGGCGGCGCGAGCGGCCCTGTATTCAGGGGTATTTGTGTAGCCATCGACAAATCAGAAGGCGGTTGAGTCAGGAATGTAGTTGGTGGTGGAGGAGGTGGCGGAGGGGGCGAACTGACAGCTTTCAGTGGCCTCGTGTTGTTTACTGCAGCATAGTTCCTCTGTGGTGGAGGTGGAGGTTGGTAATGCTGAGCGGCAGGCTGCAGAGATCCGGCATTCGACATAGAGTTTGCTGGAGTATTCATGTTTGCGCCAGGCATGGGAAGAGGCCTCGAAGCTCTCGAAGGTGGCGGTGGAGGCGCGGATCCGACAGCACGTGGGGGTGGCGGAGGCGGAGCTCCAGATCCTGAAGTATTCCCCGTGGTTCCTGCTGAAAATGGCGCTCTTGGGGGCGGCGGGGGAACTGCACGTGCTGCCCTTGGTGGCGGAGGGGGACCAGGCCTTTGAGCTCCAGTTCTTTGAGGAGGCATTGGCGGCGCGGACATTGCTGCTGCGGGCTGGGGCAAGCCTATGTTTTGTTGTGTTTGGAGGGTATCCGTGGGCAAAGTAGAGTGAGAGACCTGAGGAATCGGCGCATTCATGGGGGGCAATCTGAACCTCGGCTTGCTTTCTATGGCCTCCACTTGCGGCACAGCAGGTTCCTCGTCCTCGGATTCTGACGCTGAGTCTACAACACTATGAGTGCCTGAACGCGAAATAGGCGGTGGAGCAGACGTATAAGAGGGTGGTGGCGATGGAGACGCGATGTTCGAGGACGCGACCGACGCGGCTTGTGGAGGAGGGGGCGGAGGTGCTTTCTTTGTTTTCTTAGGAGGCACTACAGGTGGGCCAGATGTCGCAGTGACTGTCGACGCTCCGTCGGACAGCTGCCGGGTTGGTAATCCACTACCGAAGCGACGCGGAACCGGCGGTTCAAGCCCCACGAGGGGCCCACCCTGTTGTGCAATATAGTCCTTGATGAACTGCCTGTTTTCGGCAATCATGTCCTCGGAAATGCCTGCAGCGGCAAGCTCCGCATACAACAGGCGCCATTCTGGAGGCGGCTGGTCGTCATAGTATAGCACGCCCCGTGCTCGGCGGGACCGCTGACCTGTGGTCACATCGACAAACTCGCCCCTGTTTCCATGCTTAACTTGCTCCGGCGCCATGCGAGTCTTCAACGCGACAGCGTTCTTATTGTTGGCGGTCTGTTTCGAAGCATGCTTGTGCCGCGTATTCACGCGTTTGTAGAAGTGGGCAGCATCCTGGGTATCTTCGAACAAGAGTCCGGCTAAGCAATCATCTAGCTCAAAAGTGTGGAAGAACGTTCTGTCCTGATGGTATTGGAAATCCACATAGAGCTCCTGGTCCCAAACAACACCACGAGCACCGGTGATATCGACCAATTTGAGAAAAAATGTATGACCCACAAGGTCGTCAACTAGGGCCACTGCACCCAAAAGGCCTGTAGCAGTCCATTTCGTGCGGTCCGGGTACGCCACGTATAGTTGCGCCACTGTAGCATCGATGATTTTATTGGACGCCTTCGGCACTGCCCGCTTCACTTTTTCCTTATCTTGGGTGGTGAGAATTCCCATGGCTCAATGGGGCACGATGTGGGCTTAACGAAGTATACGATAGGGAATGATGGAGATTTGAGGGGAGGCTTGGGCTCGGAAGTCCGGGGCCGGAGAATCGCGTGCACGCTGCGGCCCCAGGCCCTATTATTTTGCACGTCTCCTGTAATTCTCCCATAATTCTCCCATATGCGGCCCACAAGGAAGTACGAGGCTCACAGTGTATTTGGCCTAATATCATTGCCAGCTAGAGAATTAAAAGGAAACCTGGTAGAAGCAAAAAGGGGACAGGAAAAAATAACTGGAAAACTGAAAAATGGAAAAACTGAGAAAAAAAGGAGAGGAGTGATTTTTGAATTAATCTATCTTGTAGCAAGGTAACAGGCTGAAAAACGAAAGTGATTTGACTCTCGACCGTTGGGGTACTTAAGATTGAGGCGTAGCATCTGACCGAATATATAACAATTCAGATTTTGTATTTCATGCGAAGCCCAGCCATGGAAAAAGCCGAAGTAAGGAGTCAAACAATAATATACTTTAACTAATATTGTCACTAGTCAGGGTATGATAATTCGACTGATTGATTTGGCCATCGACTATGTCAGGAGGTTCACATAGTATGTTTCTCTTCATTCTATTTTATATGATTTCTGTGCACATGTCTGGTTATGCTTGCTCCAAAAAGGGAGACCTTGGGATTACGATGTCGGAGAGCTTCTCTCTTGGCTTAACAGGGAACTTCTTCGACGAAGTAAAGTGTTTAGCCTGCTCAACATACTTCGTAGAAGGCTTGTTCTTCAAATTGGCTTGAATTTGCGAGTCTGTGACGGTCTTGGACTCAGGATCATAGCTGAAAAACTTAACCTTACATTCCTCAACTGCATCTCTGAATCGGGCTTGGCCATTATGCCTGCTCCTGGTCAAATTTCTCATGTTGTGACTGGTGAGCCCGTCAAGCTCCAATCCTTGAAGTTCTAGACGAGCTACTATTTTGGCAGTATACCAGAACTTGATCTCGAAATCTGAGTCCACTAATTCCAATACGGACATCGGTGCGTTATCCGTGCCCAAGCGGTTTTCCAACTTGATAATTCGTGTAAACCCGTGGGTTCTATTTGCGAATCTCTGACTCAACTCGTCAAGCACCTTCGGGGCGAGCTCGATTTTGTCTGTTGGCTGCAAGTATCCAAGAGCTCTCACCAGCTGGATCCTCTCGTCAAGCAGCTTTGACGCAAGCAATTTATTTTGGTGCATGGCCCTGCCTAAAAATGCCTCGATCTCAGCCTGAGCTCGCTTTGCCTTAGTCTTACCAGTCACGATGTACTCATGACGAATCAAATTGGCACATAGATTCTTATTCATCAGCTTGATGTGGCGCACCACATTAGCGTCGAATTTTTTCAAGGCCGGCATGTCTCAGCTGATTTCTTCGAGTTCCCAGTCTGACTCAAACGAGAAAAACTAAGTCAAAAATATTTCACAAGTAGTGCGCTCCTCAAAATGATATGTAGACTGTAGCTTCAAGATCTCATGGCGCAAGCTTGGTCGAAAAAAAAAACTCCTATCTGCTTGAATCGATCAAAGAAAACTTGATCACATGACATTTTTCGGTTTCGCCCTTTTATTATCTCTATATATGTAAGATAGTAGGTTCTATTCTGCACCAATCTAGATCGTAGTGTGTGCGCCTTAAAGTGCGAACTCAAAAAAGATAATGGAGCTTATGCGCTTGATTTCAGACGAGAATTGCGGGTCTAGTCAATTTCAAATTCACACTCGATTTTGCAATGGATATAAGATTACAGTTTTGCGTTTTCGTGGTGCCTGAATTTTCCCGTGTCGCCTCGCCTGGTGTTTTGTTCTGAGGATTGATTATCACAGCCAAACAATTCTAAAGACAAAGTTTAATTGAGGACTAGTTGCTGATTTTGACACAGCCAAAACAAACGGGCTAGCCAAAGGGGGCTAATAGTAAGGAGAAAAGTGAAAGTTCTGAACTATTTGTGATATATTTGAAGAAAGAAGAACGTTTGGTCTGAAAGATAGGGATTGTCGTCTTTATCGTTCATGTTATCTCAGTGTTGAAGGCGGGATCTCCGTGATCTAGAGCCTCATCAAACTTTCTCGCGAATTAGGGCTAATTGGTAGGCTCCATGATGGATTGTTGGATGCCATTTCAAATCGGCGCCACATCGCCGCAGTCCAATTTCGAAGCTTCGTTATAGCTTGTTCAGGGCTACGCTTTTCATCAATCCTATCAGCTTGTAGCTTACGAGCAAAGGTCCCAAACTTTCGAGTCCATGTTATCTTTTAATTTTCTTCAAAGCATTTTTGAGGTTCGCAATTGCTCTTGTGCACCACAGGTGGCCTATGTCCAGAAGTTTGTGATGATGAGCTCGAATGCACAGTGCGACGAAAAAACTAAGTTAAAGTTTGCTCCTTCATCTTCTTGGTAACTGATTAAAAGGTTCAGTATGGTGGAAACCATATTTTCGAAATGATTCTCACTTACAGCTCAAGATACCTTGCCTTCTCTTGGTGTCTGTTGGACTGTGCTGCGTGAATGAGGAGAAATCTTAAACCTTAAGCACCGTCTCTCTGAAAGCACCAAAGAAAATTTCGAAGAGACATCTCCTTTTCTAAACGAACTGGGATCCCCAAATCACCAAATTCCTGATGAAGAGGGTTATCAAATGGGATGAGCTATCAGAAGTGTTTATTGTTATGGCCAATTTTACTGCAGGCAATCTGGATCAGCAGAAAAGGTGGGCATCGCCCATAGAAAGCTTAAATCATATGAGGAGCAGGTAAAAAGCAAAAAGCGCTATGCGTGAGAGCCCAACCCGAACTTTTCAAGCCTTTTTTGAGACTAGTAGACCTTAAGAACTACTTTGCGTTATCTCATTCAACAAGAGTGTATTAAGAATTTTATAGAAGCCAGATTTGATCTTGAAAGTGAGATATCTGGTCTGCATGACAAAATGCATATCGAGGGAGGAATTCAGATTGAATACACCTCGCAAAAGTTGCTCCGTGCCACTCAGAATAAAACAATGTGGTTTAGACCACGAAGGCAAAGACTCCCAGATTCAGTATCCATTTATGATCGAATTTGCAATAAGGTCAGAGAGCCCCCAGTAGGAGCAGACTCGGCCAAAGAAATTCCATATCAGAAGGGTCGGTCGACTTGGCCCACACTTTCATTGGCAAGACGGGAGTACACTTTTTCCACAAATTTTGGCCAGGCAAAATGTCGATCGAGTCTGTGGCTAGGCTGGCTGAGCCAATTTGCCCGTTTTTGATGTCATGTAAGAGTCCAAGCACATTGCGTATGTCTTGCCCAAACACGAGCAGAGTGCTGATCAAATGGCAGAGTGGTCCCCAAAGGTGACAGGTAAATCAAGGGTAGTCTTGGTGATTTCGGGATCCGGCCGGCGCAACCAACATGATTACCCCCATACTAGACGCTTTGATGGATGGTGTTCCTTTGATTGTCTTCACGGGTCAAGTGGCCACCTCTCATATTGGCACTGACGAATTCCAAAAAAGCGGATTTGATGGGCTTTTCGCGGTCTTGCACTAAATGGAATGTAATCGTCAAAAATGTGGCCGAACTTCCTAAGATAATGAACGACGCTTCAGAAATTTCCACAAGTGGTCGAGCAGGGCGGTTTTGGTGAATTTGCTAAAATATGTGACGGGCGGTGCGTTACAACATGCTATTCCCGTCGGAATCACGCTTCTTTTAAAAGCTTTGTCCCACACGACAAGACCATTTACTCCAAAATTTACAAGTGAATTAACCAAGCGCTCTGTAAATTCGCTAAACCGAGCAGAAAAGCCAGTCCCTTATTCGGTGCAGGCAATTTCAATGATGCCAGAGGTCCTAGCTTAGTTAAGATTGGTAGACAAAGCCCAATTTTCCGTTGCGACAACCATTTTGGGGCTCGAGGCTTACGATCAGGGCGATGAAAAACCATTAACCTTTTTAGGAATACATGGGAGCGCTGCTGCGAATTCTGCCATTCAGAGCGCCAACTTGATTATTATTCTTGGTGCCAGATTTGATGACCGAGCTACCGTAAACGTAAACAAGTTTGCACCAGTTGCAAAGGCTACTGCGGAGAAAGAAAAAGCTGGTAGCTTTCAATTTGAAGTCAGTCTTAAGAATGTCAACATGATTATCGAGACCACTGAGGCAGTCGAAGGTAGCGTCACACCCAATTTGAAAGCATTTCTCTCTGTGATCGACGAAGCAAAAACAGAAGCAAATGGCACAAGCAAGCCAAGTCGTAGAAGGCTGCGTATCTTCACAGCTACACAAACGAGATTTCCGGCACATGTATCATGTCTCAGTCTTTAATTAGAGATATATCTGAACAGACAAAAAAATGTGACAAACAAGTGATAGTCATGACTAGCGTCGGCCAACACCAAATGTGGACGGCTCAGCATTTTCAATGGAGAATTTTTCAAAGTTTCAACACGTCTGACAGCTTGGGAACCATGGATTTTGGGCTCCCGCCAGTTCTTCGCGAGTAAGTTGCAAAGCCAGAAACCATGATTATAGACTTTGTTGGCGACGCTTCTTACAATATGAGTCTTACAGAATTGTCTTCGGCTCTTCAGATTAGAACTCATGCTAAAATATTTATTTGAACAATGAAGAGCAAAAAATGACGATTACCCAGTGGCAATCCCTAATTTCAAAAAACAAATTCATGCTTGCGTTTCAGCTCAATCCAGGCATTTCGAAGCTAGCCGATGCCATGGGTATCAAAGGAATAAGAGTCATGAACCAAAGACAATTGAAAGCTGGTATCGCAAAGTTCTTGGATTGCAAACGATCTCTTTTGATGGAAGTTTTTGTCGAGAAATTGTTCCTTGTCTTACTCACGGTAGTAGGCGCGCTGGGAGTTTGTTATAATTGATACTGATGCATGGGAGCGAGAACTCTTAGTGAGAAACAAATCATTTGGTGCTGAAACCTGAAATTAAAAGCTCTCGACTCAAAATTTGATCAACTAAATTTTAGAAGTTTTGAGACGTCCTTTTTTTCAATCGCATATTCCGACTAATGTACATCATAGAAAACAAAAGCCTTAGCCACAAGGTGAGCTCAAAAAATTTGTCACTGGTTGTAAAGAAACCATATCGTTTGATGCATTCTAGATACTTCAGCACATTGTTATCGTATTGAAAGTTGCGCGCAAGGTCTTTTTGATTTTGAGGAACCAATTGTGATTTTCCAAATTCATTTTGAGTTCTGTTCACTCAAGGAGTCAGCACTTTTGAATTTGTTCCACGTACTAAAACAGATAAATCCACAACGCTGTAATATTGGCAATGGACTCTTTTTGAAAACATTTAAAACGCTATGAGGGTAATTTACTTTTTGAATAGTTTTAGGGCAGGGTATATCATGAATGGGAAGAAAACCTCAGCTGTTACGCACTGGTGCACGATCGGATTACTCAACAGCATTGCTGTATACTATATCAAGTAAATTTGATCACCAAAAAAATTGCTTTCTATATAGGCCAGTTATAAGAATGCTATCATGGGGTCACATATTCTCGCTGCTGGCTACATAAATATCATGACCTGACAATTTTCTCATATATTAAGCCCAGTTCCAGCAATCTCATTCATTTGATGGAAGAAGGAATGCCTTCAAAAGTATTTTTTTTTTCTGATTCATCTGATTAAAGGACTAAAACTATATCATATAAAAACCTCTAACCAGCTCCCAAGAAACGTACCTAGTGTCGAACTCGGGTCACCTCACGCCGTCACCACGGCAAAAGCAACCCCTCTTGGCACGCCCTTGTTAAAACGTAGAAAATTTGTCATCGACCCGCTGGGTGCGTCTCGCCCAAAAGCCGCTTCAAATCTCCTGATTCAAGGCGTGCTAAGGAAGCCGCAACCTTTGATTCCCCCCTTCTACGAGTGTAAATTTTGTAGACGATGGAATTTTTTTTTTTTTTAAGAAACAATATGCATTACAGAAAGCCGTTTTTAGGCGACCCAAAAAACTATATATCTATAGAATAAAAAACCTGTAATGAATCTGGATAATGTACTGAGTAATGAAGGTCCCCAGCCCTCCCGGGCCCTAAACCTTCCTCCTTACACTAGCCGCTGCGTATGGTAGTGTCAACTGGTCAATGTTTTACTTCGCGCCAACGCTCGTTTTAATTCACGAGCCAGAAGATCCTGAAGGACCACTCCCCCTAGCTCTTCTCGTCGGCGAGAAAGATAAACACGGCGAACTGTCTCAACGCACTAATTAAGGTTGCGTAAGTATCTAAAAGTATGATTTGATGGAGCCACCATCGAGTTGAGAGTCATTGGAGTTTGCATGTGGAGAGAGTTCCACACTATGTTTGTACAGCCATAATCATTGTAGAGGTGACTTAATATTTGCCTCAGATCCACATTTTGTAGACATAGGTGGCATTTAAATCCTCGAATCGACGTTCGCGCGTCATGAATCGGAACATATGATCCGAAATTAAAGTGATGAAGTGCCTTGAATTCTTTGTGCTTCTTCCATTCTAACGTATGAAGCCTTTTCCAGAACTTCTCCCACCGCCGCTTGAAGTTCGCTTCTGGACAGAGCTCTAAGAACCGTCTAGGCATGATTGGAGGGAGAGCTTCCTGTTTCTTTTCGCTTAACGATCGGAAGTTGTCTGGATGACACACTTTCTACTCGTCTGGCGTGAGAGAAAACCCATCATCCCCTCGCGCCGGAGCCTCGAAGTTCGGACGTATCATATCATCTGGAGCAAGTGTTGACGAGGTATAGACCCAGGTCCGAGGTACCACTTGTTCCCAAGCTTTGAGATAGCAGATCTCGTTAGGTGTGAAGGTGCAACCAAGATTTTTGAAGGAAGATTGCTTCGACCAATTCAAATTTTTCAAGTTGTCTTGAGACGTGTTAGTTGGCGCCAACATTTCTCTGAGATTCATGGGGCTGGCGCTTCAGCCTATTGTTTCCAAATAAATTTCTGCAGGAATTCTATTTTGCGTCCAAATGAAACGTAACAAGCCTCCAAAAAAAATTACAAATTGCCCCTTTTTGTTCAAATTGATCATTTCAACATATATGTTGTCTTCGTCTGTCAGATTCGACTTCGTGGCCAAGCTGGTTAAGGCGTAAGACTGTTAATCTTAAGATCGTGAGTTCGATCCTCACCGAGGTCGTTATTTTTTTTGGTTTATTTTGAATTTTGTCAGGAATGAAGTGACTTTTGTCTGGCATTGAAAGGTGACGGGCGTTTTATTTTTTTTTTAAGGTATTGTGCGCGCGGCGCATCTCATGCCTTCGCATGGGTCACGCCCTGGATTCAGCCTAGCAAACAACTTAGAACTTCTTGACTTTTTTAGAAGCATAAATGGAAATTGCTTAATCCGGCAAGACAGGCAATTGATCGCTTTTGAATATTTCCAACCTTTAATGTCTTTAATATGTAATGATAATAGATCTACGCAATGTGTAGACAGTTTAATGTAACGATTCTCTGGAAAATCACTTGCAAGCTACATAATCAGATTCAGCATAAAGTGTATAATTAAGCGGTCTGTATATATATTTGTGTATATACGTCTTTACTTCTTCCCGCTCTTCTTGATACCACCGCCGACCATTGGGCCTCCCTTCTTGGCCTTGTCGGCCATGGCCTTCTTTGCCGCAGCGTCAGCCTTTTGTTTGGCTTTGAATGCCAAGTCCTCGTCATCAAACTCTTGGGTCTTCTTTTTAGCAGCCTTCAAGGGCTTGGCCTTTCCACCTTGACGTCCAGACATAGTTCAGATGCTACTTTCTGTTCAACAGGTGCATCCCCGACATTTTTTCTTTGCGTTTATGGTCGAGGTTTGGGTATGTGCAGGTCAATGCTGTTGGTAAGCGAGGACCTCATATGAATATAATACCAGTCTGATTGGTTGTCACGCCAAAAATTCGTAGCGAGCCATTCAACGTGATACAATCTCTTTACTTTGGCTTGTGTCTAAAGAGTTTGTCTGTGGAATTGCGTGTGTCATACATTGCCTGAGGTACTCTGAATCAGTAGTGGGGAGGAATGCTGATGAAGAGAGTTAAAGACTGCGGACCGGTGAATATTGGGTCTCCATGAGTCTCAAGATCATGAAGTTCACGGATTGTAATCAATAGAAGAATCTCTTCGTGACTGAAGAGACGTTTCGGATAAAACCTATCAATAAACTCTCCGCTAAAAGTTTCTCATCTTAGTCGTTGATTTTACGATTTCTCTTGATGCTGGACCGCGACAGCTGAGGTTGTATGCCGTTGCAAGTTGTTTTGCGAGTTGTGAGTAAGACGCGACTTTGTTACTTTACTCAAAACTCATTGTGGGCAAAAAACGTTTTGAAATGTGGTTCTCAGGATCTCACTTTGATCCAAAGGGCAAAACAGCACTCATCATTGGTGCATCCCAGGGTGTTGGTGCTGACATTGCCTTGAGGCTCTACGAAAAAGGGTGCTCTGTTGTGTTGGTGGCCCGTACCGAGTCTAAACTCAAGAAACAAGTAAGCAGGATCCTCAGCCAAATCAAAACGTCAGAGAATGCAAATACTCTGAGTGCAA
Organism: Metschnikowia noctiluminum; assembly: GCA_030578735.1. NCBI lineage: Eukaryota > Fungi > Ascomycota > Pichiomycetes > Serinales > Metschnikowiaceae > Metschnikowia > Metschnikowia noctiluminum. Next base: position 24,070 of record JAKTYO010000242.1, on the reverse strand, counting down.
AAAAAGCAACAGTCTCTTACAAAGTTTGCGACGTGGCAAATTACGAGGCATGTGAGAAGTTGTGGCACGGATTGTTGGCGGAGGAACACGTGGACCCAGACTTTATTTTCTGCTGTGCCGGTCTGTCGATACCCAAGCTTTTCGGTGACTTGACGGGAGCTGAGTTGGCTTCAGGCATGAACACAAACTACTTGACCGCTGCAAACACTGTTCATGCGGGCCACAGGGCAGTCTTGCAAGCAAACAAAGGGCTGGTTCCTGCAGATTTCAAGTCAAGGCATATTGTGTTGTTCTCCTCTACTGTGGCCTCGTTTCCTTTCATCGGGTATGGACAGTATGCGCCATGTAAAGCTGCGCTTATGTCTCTCTCGATCATCTTGCGCCAGGAGCTTGTTTCCTACAACTACCGGGTTTCATGTGTGTTCCCGGGCAACTTTGAAAGCGAGGGCTATACCGAGGAGCAGAAGACAAAACCAGAGATCACAAAGAAAATCGAGGGTGCTAGTGTGGCTATTCCCTCTCTTGAGTGCTGTGACATCGTTTTGGACAGACTTGCTAAGGGTTACGACTCTATATATACTGATTTCATCGGATGGGTGCTTGCCTCGTCGGTACTAGGTGTTATGCCTCGGTGCTGGGGCTTATTCCAGATACTTGTCTCGTTGATTTTCCTGATTATCGCGCCGATTGCGAATTTGTTCATCTACATGGACATTAAGGCATTTTTCAAGGGGACGAACGTCAAGGAGGCGCCTCTGTGCTCGGCCCGCCCTTTATTTACAGACACGAAAGCCCAGTCAGAGAAATCGGCTAAAAGCTTTGAAACTACATAGCGCAGTACGCAGTAGCGCTTGTGAACCACGGCTCGTTGCCATATCTTTAGAATTATAATGAGCCACTTGATTCCACACTGTCCCATCTTTCCAATATTGTATTATAATTATCCACTTAACGTCACTTTACTTCTCTGCAGATCCGTGCAACACTCGCTCTGCCACCTTACCAATTCTTTTGTCAGCCTCTAGCCCTAGCTTATGCCAATTGATTGAGTATACGTTATTGACCATCTTAATGATTTCCTCGTTCCAAATGTCCTTACACGTCTCCCATATCGATGGCCTGTGCGTCAGAAACACTCTTTTGTTGACGGGGACCGCACTTTCCGAAAGATAATTATCCGTGAGGATTCTGTTGTTGATGGTATCGTTGCAGTGAAGGATCTGCGCACGATTGATCGCCTCGGACCTCCTAATCGCTGCGCTCGTCGAAACTGTGATGAAGCCTGTCAAAAGCACACCACCAAGAAACCCGTTAATTCTGTTGCCCATGGTTTTGACGAAATAGAAGTCTGCCTCAGAATCTCTGGAAGCTTGTCATTTGCGCGGGACCAGCTATTGAGGAGCGCACTGCAATTGGTGCGCTGCACTCTCAGGCTCAATCGAAAGTGAAGGAGCACGTGAGAACACAAAACATCTTTGATGTACGTATTAGCGTTTGACTAAATTTTATTTTGAGAGCCACAAGTTGATAAAGGGCTTGGCCCCAAAAAGTTCCTCGTCAAGCGAATAAAGTGGGGGCTGAGGGAGTGTATTCGAGAACGGGAAAATAGAGCAGTTGCAAGCCAATAAATCACTCAGCAACCGCCAGGCCTTTTGCTCGGGCCTCTAATTTTGACACTGACAATAAGGCATCTGATATATGATAATTGAACTTCGCCAGGCAATAACTTCTCATATACGTGGCGAACTGATATAATTCTGTGACCGTCGGTGATATTTCATATACACGCAGTAGCATGTCTCCGGTTTTGTCCGAAATTCGTGAGCGCTTGACTCCTGCGAACGAAGTGAAGAAATGAAAAGCCGAGAGTCACAGCCGCGCGAGGCTACTTTACGAGGACAACAGTCAAAATATAGTATTATAGTGTAAAACAATTTGTTCATCACACCAGGATGGCTTCTTCAGATAAAAAAAAAAAAAAGAAAACATTCGAAAGCTCCGGTGATAGCAAGCCACAAAAATTGAGATTATAGTATTATATGATAGTTCTAACCATAGAGTCCGCCGTTGATCATATGCAAATTAAAATTGTCCGCCTCACAAATTGCCGAGCAAATTGCGTGCGGCTTAAAGCTCCGTTCGAATACGAAAAAGAGCGCAAATTATGTTGTAAATAGCTGCGAATTTCCGGGTACCGGACTTGATCTGTTTTTTTGAAGAAGCTGAAGATCGAGATTGTCCCACTTTAGCAGAAGTGAAGCTGAGAGATTAGAAGAAATTGAGGAATTATGCTAGAGACTAATCTCATATGAATTCATTCAATTGCACAATCTAATTTGTTCTTCAACACTCAAAATCATGATACTATGGTGAAGAACCTGGTGCGCTTCGGCTTTTGCTAAAGTCAGTGCATTGAAAGTCACGACTCTACCCGGATAACGGTGAGTTGCGAGCCAAGAGGTCGTGTATAAAAATGGGCGGTATTTCCAACATTGACTTCATTCTTAATTTTTTCTATTTATCCACTTCAATCCTTTTGAAAACAAACCAATGAGCCTCTCTATTCCAGCCACGCCTGAGCTCATCCCAGTATTCAGAATGAAATTTCAACTCGAAAGTGCGCCAAAGCTTTTGTTCAACGACGTTTCCAAAAAGACGGTTTCCAGCATGGCCATTGTGCCGACTGGAAAAATTTCAACTATTGAAAACAAATTGGGTTTAGAGTTGGATATTGAGGATGTCTCCGGATTTGATAATATCACAACCCATTACGAAGAAGGCTACAGCTTGTTGGATGCTCACGGTCATGGGAAAACTAAGGAGGGAATTGACGTAAACTTTTCGTCTTGGGGTGTATTTCATTCTCTGCCTGGTCTTGATGCAGTCCTTTCTGGGAAGGCAACCTCTCACTCATTCGAGGAAAGTTATGCATCAATGAGCCCCAGATTTACTCTTGAAAAAGACTGTCCCGAAGCTTTGAAATGGCTCGAAAAAGAAAACATTATCGGAAAAGGACGTTTCTCAATTGAGGACGGCTTGATTTTTGTCGAGAGCTTTGGATATGTGCTTCGCTAGTTTTTTCCCTGTTGTTTTTGCAGACCTTTGTGTCTTTCTTGACATGAAATATAAATAGTAATTACCAATGACATACAAAGATTAAGGGTACACCCCTGAAATGGTCCTTCGAGTTTTAGGTCGAGTTCTCGCTAAGCACCAGGGCTGGCTTCGCAATACGATGTATGTACTAAACCGTGCAACGCGTGGTATACATCAATTGCACAACACCGATTAAATATTTTGTTTTTACATGACTTTTATTTCACACAGCAAAATGCATTGGGCGATCTAATACAGAATTAATCTATTCTCGCGTCTTACTCACCTGGAATGTTTAACGACCTCCATTCCTTATTTATTTACAAGTGTGACTTCCCAATCCAAAAGGACACCAACATAAGTTGCCTTTCAATCTAATTCAATTCGTCTCATCACTTCATTGAAAAGCACCAAATCTCAACCTCCTAACTAGACAGACTTCATAGCCTCTGTGGACTTGGCAGCAGCTTCTGTGTGTGCTGCACGTCTGAGGGACTTGATGGCCTTTCTCAAGAATGGGAATACATCAATCTTATCAAGAGTTCTGCTGATTCCAGAGGCTCTCAACTCTCTGACTTCCTCCACGGCTTCATTCGTCTCTCGTATCAAGAATGGCAACTCCTCCATAACACCCACCAAGGGCAATTTGAGAGCATCTGGGGAAGACTTCAAGAACCTTTGAAGTTTCAAATTGGCCACGAAAGAAAGCCCCTCAATGAATTTCACATTAATGTCCTCGGCGAGGTTTTGCTCAAGTACATTGGGCTCGATTCCAAATAAAGCATACTGCAAACGCACAAGCTTATCATTATACCCAGAGATTTGCGACTCGTCCGCATCCACATACTTCTCCTTAAAGTTCTGTAGATACTCGCTTTGCTCGTCTACGAGAAGCTGGGCTTTTTCGTATGCGACCTGTCTCTCCAAAAGCGTCTGCTTGAGTCTTTTTTGCGTCAATACCAATTTATCGTCAACGACGTTTTGAGCCAGAGCAGTGTTCAAGCCCATACTCTCACCCAAGCGGGCCTCTCTAGCGAGAATGTTCCTTTCCCTGAGTGTCTTGTACCAGATCGTGTGTAAGTCATCAAACGACTTTCTACGCAATTCCGCCATCGTCCAAGCACGAGACTCCTGTGGAAGCTCGCTAATTTCACGATAAGACGCTTTTTGCCCATCAACCTCAGGGAAAAACTGCCACAAAGGATGATCTGGAGACACGTCGAAATTCTTGTGCGTGGGAGCGATTGGCTCCCTCAATTTTATGTTTTTGGCATCACCAAACTTGAGCGGCTTGGTTCTCGCAAGTAGCTTGCTAGCCGTAGTGAAAGATCTGTGAAATTCCCTAGATAAGCTGGCCATTTTCTAGGTGGAATATGAGTTTGATATCAAGACCCAAGAGAAAATTTTCGATACCTTAATAAAGCTACAGCGCGATCACGTGACAGGGGTATCGGGTAACGACACTCGGTGAATTTTGTAAAAAATTGGGGGAAATCACTCAAGTATTATCGGTTATAATTTCTCCATCGTTTCAGAATTATGTGAATGGAAAATACACTCGACGCAGAACAAGTTTGATTAAAATACGTTGACAAAGAGTTTCTTGAAATTCAGTACTGCATTTAGTGCGGCTTCTCCGCTATGTCTCGGTCCTTTCTTCAACATAAACTTTTAGCTATCAAAGGCGCAAATGTCCACCATACAAACCACGGCTCAACAGGAAGAGCCTCTAGACTTGATCCGCTATCAGCTCGATGAAGCCGTGCTTGTCAAGTTGAGGGGTGCTCGTGAGATGAAAGGCAAGTTGCAGGGATACGACTCTCATTGCAATCTTGTATTGAGCGATGCTGAAGAGTTCATTTATGGCGAAGCTGCCGAGGATGTTGTGGTGAAGAAGTCTGAGATGGTCTTTGTTAGGGGTGATTCTGTCATTTTGATCAGCCCAGTCGAATAAGGGGTGCGGAATGTATGGGTCATGCGTGTATTATAATATGAAGTTACTTAGTTCAACCCCCAACCCTTTGTTTCGAACAATTCGGGGAAGTGAGATGCTTTAATTCTGTTGAGGTCTGAAGAGTTTCTTTTTTTAGGGCACTCACCCATCGATCACCATACCTTCATTGAGTAAAGCCAGGATCATCTCGACTTTGTGGGCATTGCTAATCCATCTCTCCTTAGCCTCCGTACCACGAGCCACCAAGCCCTGTATTTCTTTGGTTATCTTCCTTATAGCATTTTCATAGTCATCAATAACACTTTTAGTACCACCCAAGTCTCCTGATGCCGACTTGGTGACATCAAAGTGGTAAGTCGCATCGTCTATGCGGGCATAAGCACGTCCATTTTGCAAGAGATCTGTGAGATACTTGGTTAATTCGATTGATTGATTCTCAACTGAAAGCCCATCCACCGAATCGGTCTCGTTGCTGATCTCATCCACCGTTTTCAAGGCCGATAGTTTAGAATCCACGTCTGCAAATTGTAGTTCTAGCTCTTCAATACTGAAAACTGTAGACGCGAAGTCCAAGAGAACATTATCTTCATCCGGCGCGCTTCCACTGGGTGTGAGCCGGGCGCCGCCACTTCTATCTGATCTACTGCTGAATCTTCGGTGTCCGATCCTGGCCTCAAAGTTCGAGGCTAATAGCCGCATTTTCTCCACCACTGGCTTATGCTCTGTCTTTAGTTGTTGCGTCTTCACATCTTGAGATTCTTTCTTCCGCAGTAGCTCGTCATAACGTTCGCCCAACTTCGCTGACACTTGAGCTCCTGTCGTACCTGACCCATCCAACTTGAGACTGATGTTATCTACGTATGCCCTGTAAAGCAACGAAGTTTTCGCATGCTCGAATTTGAGCTTCTCGAGCCTGAGCAATGTTTCGGCGGATACTTTGCCAAACTCAGCAATTTCCCTTTTTACCAATTGTGTAGTTTCAAGTATATCTTGTCGAAGCTTCAAGTACTGTCTGGCGGTATTGTCATTCGTCTTAATGTAAGTCTCGATGGCAATATCTATGATTTCTTGCTGACTCATTTTTTAAATTCCTATATGTGAATGCAGGCAGACTCAATTTGTAACTGTTTGGTAGAGAAAGAAGCTTCTTCGAGGATCGTCCTCCATATCTTGAAATTTCACGTGGTGCAGTCTCAGGTAGAGCCATTATCACACCCGTGCCTCTCGGATTTACCTCTTGGCACCAATGGCCCAGCCCAATCCAGAAACAAAAAGATTTGAAATCTTCTCACTTGCTTGATTTTTAGACTGAAAAGGTTCATTTATGATGTCTGTTAAATTTTCATGAGCTTGCTTTTGCGTGGACAAAAAAGCGTCTTGCACTTCTTCACTGCGGTGGAGATCAGCCTCCTCGTGCCATTTCTTTATCTCCAGGTTCACGTGCCTGAACTGCCCCACAAGAAGCCTGCTGTTGTCAGCTTTGAAAGCAATTGGCTTTGTGTGCTTGATCGCCAAGGAAAGAACCTCGCGTTGCTTCAACAACACTTTAATTTTTGTCTCTTGTACGTTGGCATCGTAATCTCCGAACCATTCGGGCAGAATGAATTTCCCCACCTGATAAAACATTAACCAAACATCGCTGAACGAATTTGTGTTTCCCGACTCGACGTAAAATGTAATCAATGCTTTTGTTTGTTTGTAAGCGAAGTCAAAGTTTCCATCGATCAACGCTGATTCGACGCATGCGGATTGGATTCGAGGAAAGCTCACTGCGCTCGCATCTGAGTCGGAGTAGATTGCTAAGTCATTCACAATTTTATAAAGTCTTTCATGCGCAAGGTAGGACTTTGGATTTTGCTCTAACACCATCGATATAATTGCAAACAGAGGATATTGTTCGTCGCTGTCTAGTAAACTTATCTTGTTTAAAATCTGCCTAGGGGTCACAGGAAGGGTCTTCTCAACCACCAATTTGAAATTTTTAAGACTGTGTATGGCCTTCAACAAGTGTTTAATCCTCACAACAATTTTCCGCTTCTCTTCCTCCGAACCGTTTACCTTCGAAATAGAATCAAGAATCTCGAGACATCTCGTGGCTGTACGCAATTTGCCGATTCTGTCATCTAAGTTGGAAGCGTTCTCAAAAAGCTCCCAAAATTTCCCGCTGATCTCTTGAAATGTAAATTCGGGAGAAATGGAGCGATCTTGCGGAAGCGCGCTATGATATTGCAAAGCTTTCTCGAAGGATTCTGTTTGGATAAAGTGACCAAAAATAAGTTCATCGAGCTGTCTTACCGTTTTCTTGTCATGCGGAAGAAAGCTGTCCGAAAAAACGGATATTGCGTCCATGATTTGGTCGTAGCTCAGGCTATTGGCGCCGGACAAGAGCTGCATGATCTCCTTATGAAACCATCTGTCGTGAGAGAGGGAGCGGGCTTTTAATTCAAAGAATCTTTTTACTGTAAGCAGATTCAACGCGTGTAACGAACAACAAGTAGTGAAAATTCGAAGCACAAAGTCAAGACACTGGCCAAGAGTGCTTTCGAGAATCGAATGTAAAAGTTCCGGTGGCCTCTCCACAAAGTCAGAAAGCGAATCATACTGGCGCATCTTGATGCTTTCAGGCGCGATTTCCACAGAGGGAGTGGTACTGCCAATCATGTCGACGAGATATGAGAGGGTATCCCTGATTTGCAGTTGTATTTTGCCTTGACCCGAAGACGTCATATTCTCAGTACAGAGACCAAAATATGTACACGCTTCGATGTATAGGCGGACAATTTTTTCATAGCTTTGACGAGGGATTTTCTTTCCCTCGAAGTCGTGATAACTCAAAATGGTTCTTAGCACTTCATCCCAGAGGGCAAAGTCAGACAAATTCGCGCAATCCAAAGTGGTTAGCATCCATTCAGTTAATGGGCTCAAATCGCAATCATGGTAGACAGCCAGAGGAAGCAACACATTTGAAAGATAGGTGCGTGGCAATAGTTTCGACTGCAATGACTCGTCGGGAGATTCGAGCGGTTTCACAAGAAACTGAAAGATGTCAGTATTGCTTGTCAACGAAAGGTAAAAGATCTCGGTGGCCGAAGTATTTGTCGGCTTGGAGAAGTTCAGATAGAAATAGTGGTATGGCCTTATGACGCCACTATACCACTTTTCGAAGGGACCGTATTCCTTCAATAGAGTAAAGGATTCGGCAAAAGTAGTCACGTCTTCGAAGTATGAGGCTATGTGTAGACATCTTGCCTTAGCAAACCGAAAGAGCAATTCCGCTGGGAGAATTTTCAGGTCTTCATTAATGGTGAAAGAGAGCAGATATGCCTGAGTTGCCAAATTCACACGCAAGTCATCGGCGATCCGTAACACTGCTTCCTCGGGGATTTGAAAGAAGCTTTCTGATTTCTGGGTGATCACAGACGTCAAGTTCTCAGCGTCTTCTATGAGGTCATTTTCGGAAAGCTTGGTTGATTGTTCTGCACTGACTATGACACTTGCTAATTCGGAGACTTCCGCTGAGCCCACAGCGATAGGGCTCACATGAATTAGAAGCGCTCTCAATATATTGGAGCTTGTAGTGTATGAAATCTGCGCAGATTTCGAAATGGGGACAAGCGGTGTTATAACCTGTAGGATGCCCTCAGGTTGGTTGGCTATGGCATCTATCACCCCTATGAATAGGCGAGCATCTGCAAGAGCCAATGCTGAATTTGAAGGCATTCTTAGTAACGCTCAAATATTCTATTGACCGTGAGTTTATGGCAAGACTGGTTTGGCACGCAACGGATTGCTTTTCTGAATGATATCGGAAGGATTCTAAGGTTGACGTAGTGTCAAGTTGCCAATTACCCGAGTCAATCAATCGATAGAGATTCGGTGCGAAACTCCGGTGAATAGTTACCGATTACATGTTGCAGGTAGTCGAGCTGTGGGTTTAAAACAGAGCACACCTCTTGAAGGATGTCGAAATTGAGAGAAAAAAAATTCTCGCTTTTTCAGAGAAGTTGAAAATGATTTGTATATATATCTGAGTCCCTCTCTCTTGATTACCGACCATCTGGTTTTTAATTCTTTAGGCTTTTTTCTCCCTAAACAGTTAAGGTGGCACGTGCTCGTAATCAGCAAGCTGAATTCTAATATTTGCCATACTTCGTAAAGACTTCACATCCGAGTTTTTCTTGAAGTACAGTATTCTTCCAGTATTGTAGAGTGAACAAAACTCACTTCAAGCTGTCTACTACAATTGAATACTCCTTTTATTTCTGATTGAAGCCGTTAAGCCAACAGAACTTTTAATTTTACGGTCTTCGCTCTAAATGCTCAAAAAACAAAACAAGAAGGACCCATTCTCGGGAACCTCAATAATATTTTTGGTCGTCTTAATTTCAAAAAGTATACTGCAGTAAAATAAAAACATACTTTGAGATCCCCAGGATATTATTCACACCACCGTGGAGCGAAATTTTGTATTGAAGCGAGGAAGTCGAAGAAACGTGCTTTGAATCAATTTTCGACGCTGTTGCAGAGATTTCGCAGCCGTGGGTTCGTTCAGGGCACCCAAGAGTACATAGCATAATACTTGCTCAAACCTTCGACACAAGATACGAAAAATCGAGTTTCGTAAATAAAATGTCAATTTTTTACCCATGATGAACATTGGCACTTTATTCCTTATTTGTGACTTTTGATCATCATTGGGTTTCACATCTTTCGACGTTTGCTCGCGGGGAATCGCGCAGTTTCGCATGATGAGGGCGACTGAGATGGTAAGAGCGCTGGAAAGCAGGTTTCATTAAACTCTTTACAAGCCCCACAATCACACGATAACTTGCGAGCGTCGCGTCGCCATATGCTTTCGCAAGCTCTCTCCAGCTTTGTCAAATTAGCTACCAAGCCAGGCCGTGCTGCTCTTATTCCTTTTCGTCCATACCACGCAATGTTTCCTCTCGAAAATGCTACATCTAGAACTCGTTTCCTGCTTTTGGAAACCTCGCCTGAGACACTCGATATTGTCCAACAGCTCGACTTCTCTTCATTTGCCGATTCGGAAATCTCAGAAAAACATTGCAACAACGTTGCAGAGGCCGCTTCTGCAAGCGACGACCCATTTGACTCCGATGATTTGGAGGAGCTTTTAAAGATTTGTCCCCCATCTACTTCTCCCTCAAAACCGCCAGCGCCGCTTAGTCAGTCCACTCAAAGACCATTGGAAGGGCTCCCTGCTACACGGGCCTTTTCAGATTCCTTTCAGCCCGTGACCTCGGCATTTCTGCAGGTCCAGAAACCCCAACAAGTCATGAGTATCAAACTTGAGAGTGAAACGGTCAAAACAGAGCTGGCTCCGGGCAATTGTTATCTTGAAGGTCTTGCGCCTGAGAGGTGGTCAGACTTTAGCTCTCCGGAGCCGTATTTTTCTTGCAAACTGGACACGAAGGAAGAGATAGAACCACGCGAAGCACCTTCACCTCAAAAGAATTCGTCCAGATTCATCGCGGAGCCGTCTCTCAACAATACGACTACGAATTTGGCCCAGCTGCCTGCCGTTAAACGAGAGTCTGTATGCTTCAGCTCTCCAAAAGTCTCGATGAGCCTGGCAGCAAAACGTGCTCGATTCAGCTCTCCTCAGAAATATCAGTCTTACGAGTCTCAGATGCAATATCGTCTGTTTGCGACAAATGCTGCTCCAATGATGCCACAGACTAGCAAACTGGCTCCAGATTGTAACCCTACCATTCAACTAGCGACACAGAAAGCAAAGCTTAATCTCCCTCAAAGCCAAGACCTTGCTACCGATGCTCGTCAATCGCGCGATCCAAAGAAAGTAGTTACCGCTTTCCGCCTTTCAAAAGAGCAGAATCATGTGCTCGAGCTAGCGTTAGAAGGAAAATCAATCTTTTTCACTGGGTCTGCAGGAACCGGTAAATCGATTCTATTGAAGTCCATCATCAAAGCCCTCAAACAACAAAAAGGCCCCGGGGCTGTTGCTGTTACGGCATCTACAGGACTTGCAGCCTGTAATATTGGTGGTATCACATTGCACAGCTTTGCGGGCATTGGACTTGGAAAAGGTGATTTAAAATCTCTTGTCAAAACTGTTAGAAGGAACAGGAAAGCTGTTCTCCGATGGAAGGAAACGGAGGTACTTATCATTGATGAGATTTCAATGATTGACGGAAGGATGTTTCAAATTTTGGATCAGATTGCACGTGGTATTCGCAGAAAAGGGAACACGCCTTTCGGGGGAATGCAGCTAATAGTCTGTGGTGATTTTTATCAACTACCTCCAGTGAGCAAAAATGAGGTTCAAGCAGATGGGACGCTGGTAAAAGAGGAATCAGTATTTGCTTTTGAGTCCGCTTCTTGGGATTCCACACTAGATCATAGCATTGTCTTGAAGGAGGTATTTCGTCAAAAAGGTGACCAAGACTTCATCGATATGTTGAATGATATGAGGCACGGAATTGTGTCATCTGAAGCCGAGTCTGAGTTTCGGCGCCTCATACGGCCCTTGGAATGCCCGGAAGGAATTGTGCCTACCGAGCTTTATGCCACACGATCTGAGGTTGACAGGGCGAATAGCATGAAATTACAAAAGATCAAAGGGGAGATCAAGCACTATGTTGCAAAAGATGGCGGATCGCTTCCTCCCGCCGTGAAAGCACAGATGCTCAACAACTTTTTGGCTCCAAAAGAATTGATTTTGAAAGAAAATGCGCAGGTAATGTGTATCAAGAATATCGATGACACGCTCGTTAATGGCTCCTTAGGTAAAATTATCAAATTTGTGGACCGTGATACCTACATGTGCGAAAGGATCGAGAACGAAAATCCAAACTTGGACTTTGAGCAGTTTACCAAGGAATTGAAGAAGAAGCGTGGCACGTGCCCGTATGAATCCGAGTCGGACAACATTTTTAACTTTCTCACCAAAAAACATCTTTTGGCAGAAGCGGGTGTTCAGAAACGCGAGACTGAGGCCAAAAATAAGCTGAAGGATGAGGTATCCGCTAGCACCCCAACTGACGGAATCAAATTCGAAGCAGATGAAGTGGAAGGATTAGAGGCCAAACAAGAATCGCAAAGTATGTCTGGTGTCTTTGAAGCTGGCTCATCATTTGTCTCCATTGAAAATGAGAATGCGGAGCGTAAAGTCAATTTTATAAAAGAGCTACTCGAGACCTCGAGGAGAGAAAAATATCCTTTGGTTCGTTTTCTTTGTCCCGATGGTGTCACAACGAGAGATCACCTCATGGAGCCAGAGCGCTGGGAAATCACCGATGACAAAACCGAAGAAATTTTGGTGTCTCGTATTCAGTTCCCTTTGATGCTTGCATGGGCCCTTTCAATCCACAAGTCTCAAGGTCAGACTTTACAGAAGGTGAAGGTCGACTTGGCCCGCATTTTTGAAAATGGCCAAGCCTATGTTGCTTTACTGAGGGCAGTTTCTCGTACGGGCCTACAAGTACTAAATTTTAAAAAGGAGCGGGTGAGAGCTCATCCTATAGTAGAATCGTTTTACGGCTCACTCGTTTCTTCTGATGAAATTGGGTCAGCCGCGGAAAAGACGGTTTCTTGAGAAATCCACAGCGACTCCGGCAAATGCAACTTGAAAAACTAAAGTGACTTTATACACCCACTATTTATGCTTGCCCGGACTGAGGGTTTGGTGTCAAATCGAGTTTCTCCTATAAACTGGACGCCCGTCAAGGAACTCTTTTTGATTTTTTCTGCTCATCCCGGCTATACTAGGAAACTTACCTTCTGTTTTCCATCGAGTAAATATCTCATCTGCATACGCCAATCCAACATTATAAATTTCATCGAATTTGAGAAAGTCGAGTGTTGCGTAATCGTCTATAGGGGGACGAAGATAAATGACTCCTGGCGTTTTTTTTGCGAGCTCCAAGGCATAGACGCTTGCAACATACGCCAACCTCAATTGAATGTCCATCATATTGGGCACATTCGGGTGTTTCGAAAAAGGATTGATTCGATTGAAAAGAACCCAGAAGCCAGACAATGTATCGCCGTAGTTCATCGGTGTCCTATCGTCGACAGAGCCGACATCAACAGCAATGATGTACTTAGCGCCGCGGTTCTTCATTTCCAGGACGGGAAGGTTGTCAAGGTAGCCACCATCCAATAACATTGAACCGTTGTAAGCAATCGGCGGAAGAAGGCCGGCCAAAGACATCGAAGCTCTAATAAACCTCCATGCGTAACCTGTCTCATGTATTTCCATCCTAGACATGGTGATATTTGTTGAGTTGCAAAAGTATTTGATCCAGAAATCCTCGATTTCATGATATCCAAAAACTTTGGAAATTCCTCGATTGAACTCGTAACCCGTGATATAAGATGTCACAGGGTAAGTGAGATCAAATATGTTTCTCCATATAGACCCCACCCGACTGGAAAACTTTTTGGACATTCCGTAAATAGACACAATATTGTTTTCTTTCGCGTAAAGTCCTCCAACAAAAGATCCGATGGAAGTGCCACCTATCACATCGACTGGTATCCCATGCTTTTCAAGAGCAGTGACAACCCCTACATGGGATATACCGCGCGAACCTCCACCCCCTAGTACGAGACCCACAGCCTCATTCGAAAGTATTCTGGCTAAACGCATAAAATCATTCTTGTGTGCAGCGGGAACTTCGTGATGCTTGTTGACTCTATCATTGAGCTTCATCCATGAGGCCAAAGCGCGTGACCTGACATTTTCGAGTTTGTGCTTGATATTAGGATTTGCCTTACTACTGATTTTCATGGCCAATTCTAGAAGCAAATTGTTTTTCTTTTTGATTTTATGCACAGCTCTGTCCCTTGAGATAGCCATTTCAACATGATGGTGATCCTGTACCCAAATACGATTCTTGAGCCAGATACTCGTGGAGCCAGGGATGACGGACTTATCGGAGTGGATGAGGCATAAGTCGGTTTTGGCTGTAGTTTTGAGTTTCAACAAGAGCCTCTCATAGTCACCGACATTTGTAGCACACTCATCGTCTTCCGCGTCTGCCAAGAGCAAGATGCAATCTCCTTGAGATATACAAGTGGATGTCCATTTCGATTTCAAAGGAGTATCACATACGTAAACCACCGTCTCATATTTCTCTTCGAGGTATGCAAAGTAGCCCGAGAGCTTCAAGTGCGCAAGTCTCTCGTCAAAGGCATGCCTACCCAAGTGGGTCAAAGTCGAAGTCCGGTCAAGCGCAATGACATTTCGACCAATAGCACGTAAGGCCAGGGTCAAATGGTTTGCAAATTCGCGCACAGGAAGACCAGTAACACATGGGAGTATTGTTATGGTCTTGTACTCTTTGTTGATTTCTGACGCTCTCGAGTGGTTCGAATTGGCAAGCGTGGCGAAAGTTTCTCTATTGTTGCTCTCGAGGACCCGGTTTGCGACTATTCTCGAGACTTGCACCATGATTGCGGGATTCTGCGAAGAAAGCATCTCAAATAAATTTCTTGGGATACGTGCTGTTTCTGAATCACGCACAGCAATTAGCGAGTTGGTTCTTCTTGTGGCAGTCAAAACCTCCACCTCTCCAATCGACTGTCCGTGACCATATTCACCAAGAACCTCGTAGTTTTCTGTCTGATCTCCGATCTGAGGCGCGTTTACATCATCCACTAGACTTTGGTTTTGATGATTGGAGCCCGTCTCTATTTTTTTGTTGTTATCTCTAATGACTCTGAAACGACCACTGAGTACTATATGAAATCCATTTGCAACATCCCCCTGAGTAGCCAAGACCCCTCCGGCAGGTATGTGGCACCACTCCAAGGCAAAGTCAATGGTCTTGATTATGCCCGGCAACAAGTGTTTGAGTTTCGCAGCCACCGGAAGCTGCAAAAAGTAGTATTTGTCTAGGAGGCGCAGGAAATCCTTCTTTGAAATATGAGCAACGACGACTCCCTCTTCCAGACAACTCTTGACTGCAACCAAAGAGCGGAAACCAACGATGGTACTCAAATATCCAGCCAAACCACCTGAGTGAACACTATAAAGCTTTTGGTTGACATATGTGGGCATAGAATCGTGGTCTTCGCCCTTGTGACTCGTGGTCACATCTAGCTTTCCGTGTATGACGTAAAATATTCCGGTGTCGAATGAGTTCTGAGGCACGACAGTGGTTCCCGGTGCGAAGTATTTCACCTCAATATTCTTACTAAAGGCATTCTTGACTGCTGAAAAAGATGTCTCTGGGCCGGTCGAATTACTCTTCTCCTGAAAGTTTTTCGCTCTCACTTCGTTACTCAAATTGGTCCTCTTATCAGGCTTTCCTGTGTTTTGATGGAAAGTTGTGTATAGTTTTTCCGAGGATGATGATACTCCAGGAAGACCCGGACTAAGTAGCGGGCCCCCATGGGATCTTTCAGGAAAAGAGTCATAAAAATATCTTTCAAAATTAACAGGAGTCGAATTCTCTTGCATGAGTGACGAAAATCCGACTACGCTTGAGCTAGCAGATGGCTGCCCACTATGAAGTCCTTGAAAGCCCGTATCAAACTGATCCTCTTCAATTCCGAGCAACTTGAAGAGATTCTCGACTATTGCCGTGCGCAAGGATGACTCCTCCGTTTCCTCGCGCTCGTCTGAGAAATATCGTTCTCTCACATCACCAGATGATGGAATGGTAGCGAGCTTGGGCGCATAGGACATGTTGAATGATGCTTTATGCGAAGGAATTCTTGTCATAGGCAACGATATTGGAAGCTCTTTGTCAGCTGAGCTCAGATTTGTGTGATTGAAGTCGGGACGCCGAGAGAGCGGTACTGCTGAAAGCAAGTCGCCAGGATGCGAGGCTTTAGATCTGGAGGCAAGTATCACATATCGAGAGGAGTTTTCGCGTACAAATTTGTGAGCTTTTTTCGTCAGTTTCGGCAACACGTTCATCAGCGATGGAAGTTCTGTCGCTGGGTCTTTGGTCCGTTGATGGCGCACGTTCTCAAGCACACCTTCAGCTAGATAGCTGGGAAGCTTACACTCCTCAGCGATTTTATTCAAAGCAATTTCGCTCTCCATCACTTCTTTGGTTAGCCCCAAGTAATTGTGCACGGCGCTGAGCGTAACTTTGTATAATCTTGTGAGCACCATAGTTACGATATGTGATGTTGCTTTCGGGAATTTGTGGTAAACACGCTGAAATGCCAGACATGGGATGATCGCTATGGTTGCACTTGAGTCCTGGTCTCCGGATATCGCTTTAGGTCTTGCAATGATTGCCGGAAGCGTATTTTGGTTTGGGCCTGGGCACGCCATGGGCGAAATAGCCCCATCGGAAGGGCTTCCTAGGATTTTCAAATCTTCTGAGGTCGTATTGAACGACGGAGACCGATGGCGAAAATCGTGTGCACCATAAGGTGACTTTGCTGGTGCATTGAAAGGGAATCCGCTAGGAGACTCTGTGCCTAGAGAAGAAAATTTTCGGCTGTAGGCACCAACGGCATCGGATTTGAATAGGTCGACTGTGCTAAGAAGCGACAGGAGCGCAGATCCACTTTTGACCTCGTTCAAGAGATGATATCTCTGATTAGCCACCACCAAAATCTCGTCTTTTTCCAAATCTTCGTCCTGGCGGTCAAAGTCCACCATGCCACCCGGTGTATCGTCCATCTTTGTATAGACTTGCACGGTACCTTCAACAACAATGGAAAATCCTACGCCTTCATTCAAGCACAAAATTTCGTCACCGATTAATTTTTGGGTGGTCATGTTCTTTGTAAGTTCATGGAATACAGGTCGTTCCAAGTACCCAAACACTTTGATGGCGCTGAGAAACTCGTCCAAATAGTTCTTCGACCGGTCCGTGCCCCGCTTTTTCTTTGCCCCTGCCACATATTCGAGTCCCTGACTGTATTTAGTAGCCGCGGTCTCTTTTTGAAACGGTGTGGTGTCTTCAGAGTATTTGCGCAAATACCGTTGTCTCACCACATAGTACGTGACAGACACGAGAAGAAATACCAGAGCTGCTATCAGCAGCAAGGAGACAGTCACCATGAATTGTCGCTGGAGCAATTCCGCAAGCCATTTAGGTAAGACGACAAGTACGCAATTGCTCAAAGCCCAGATGAATCGCAGAAGAAAGATGATTATAGTCGTTAGCAACTGGACGTAATTAAAGCGGTCTGTCCCATCGCTTGGGCTGGTGATGATCCGGTCTTCTGGATGAGATGAGCCGATAAAATAATGCAGCATAAAGAATTTTAAATCAGCTTCAACTTGGGCTTGTCAATTCTCGAGCTTGATTGATATTAGTGGATATGAATTCGCTTGAGCAAGGTGCTATTGTAGAAAATGTATTGGGACAATGTGGCTAGTCACGTGATGCTCGTCGATGCTACCCCAGATTTTGATGCCGCGGTCTCTAGTCACTTCTTCTTCCTGGCCTGTCAAGCTATTAGCTATTTGAATCTTGAGATGATTCAGGGCTCGAGAGGAAACATCTCGATGATTGCGGGATTTCAAATTATTAGGCAGTTTTTGGCCATTTAACCCGTGAAGTGATTTATGGAAGATTTGAGACAGAGGCTTAGATAGCAAACTTCAGCGAAGTGCATACGATGCAGTCCCGATTTCCATTTGGTTCAGCGGGTATTATGCACGAAGATGATTGCGGCTGACTGAGACATTGGGAATTATATCACAATCCTCATTAGGCGGTTAATGGTCCATCTAGCCTTGAATAATGAATGTTATCATAAATGTATAAAAGCTGCATACATAGTCGAGTGATAAAATGAATCTTTACTTCTAGTTGGGCAAACATTCAAATCTGCTCAAGACTCGTTCGATACCATCCATACCTTTCTCCAAGTGAGACATCTCAGGCCCATAACTGATTCTCACAAAATTGTACCAAATCACGTCTTCAAGGCGAGACAAATTTTGCGGGTTGATCAAAAAGAAAAATCCAGGTACCACAATAACTTTTTCGTGAAGACATTCATGGAAAAACCCGAGGCAGTTGCTGAGCTTGCCTGGGAGATGAGAGAGGTTGAGCCAGAGGTAGAACGTCGAGTTGGGCGTATTCTTCTCGGTGAATGTGAAGCCCATTTTGCTCAAACGACCAATGACGTAATCCCGCTTCATTTTGAAGTGCATCTGAAGAGCTTTCATTTCGCGGCGCACACTCAACGGCTCCAAAAAGTCAACAGCAGCATATTGGAAGGGTGCGTTGGAGCCGCCATCCAAGAACGACCCAGCTGAGCTCAATGCATTGACATACTCTTCGGGCCCAACAATCCAGCAGATTCTCCAACCAGGAAGACGGAATGCTTTGGTGAGTCCGTTCAAAATGAGTACAGGGTCCTTGTTCACATCCTTCACGTACAGCGATGACGAAATCGAGTCGCCATCGCAACCCTGGTCGTAGTAATAGTGTGAGTAGAACTCGTCCATGATCAAAAGGCATTTCTTTCTGCACATGTCGTGGAGACGGCGCAACTGGTCTCGTGACATGCATTTTCCTGTAGGATTTCTGGGGTTTGACGTAAGAAACGCAGACACCCCACGCTGCAACTCAAGGGCAATTGTGTTCAAGTGCATCTCGTAATTGTCGGCCTCATCCAAGGGCACGGGAATTGGTGAGAAGTTTTTAAACAAAGAAAGCATTTCCGCGTAGGCAGTATAGTCAGGCAAGAAGAACGATAAGTAGCAGTCACTGATGATGGAGGCAATCCGAATCAAACCCGCACGCCCCCCAGGGACAATGCACACGTTTTTGTACGTATACTTCGATGGCGAGTCTTGGCGGTACGTCTCATTATAGTAGTTTGCCACAGCCTCACGCAATTCCTTAATTCCGGCGGTGGGCGCATATTCCTTACTCACATCGGTGATTGGGATCGATGTGGGCCGCTTGAATGAGCCTGGGACGGTATCGCCATGCTCCGGAGCGCCTTGACCCAAGTTGGCCCAGTCTTTGTCCCCATTTCCTTGGAATCCGTACTCGCCCGCTCTTTCTGTTACCCACAATACACCCGTCGACGACTGTTTAGTGTTCATGGCTGGTTTATGGATATCCTCGTTGTAGGCAGGCCGAGGCACGGGAATGGGCAGACCTTCTCTACCATGCTCGGATCTTGAGAGCTTTGAAAGTAGTTTATTGTGTTGGTCTTTCAGGATGCCTCTAGCCAAAGTGTTCAGGGCCTCCTGGTTCACGCGGGTTCTCGACAGTGGGGACTCAATCTGCTGGCTTAAATTGCTATACAACTTATCAAGCAATGACGAAGCGCTACGGCGAAGCGGGTCGGGCAAAGTCGACTCCAAGCGCTCGAATTCCGATTGCGACTCGTTTTCTGAGCCGTAAATTGACATTGAGATAAATTTTTTCAACTTCACTTAGCAGGTGCAAAAGTTTTCGAACTGAGATCGATGAAATGAGATCGATGGGATCAGTTTGATCAGAGTTAGATCAATTGTATGTTTTGAAAGGTCACTGGAGGTAGGAAGTAAGAAAGTAGCGTACAAGTATCGAGAATTTTTTTCTTCCGCCTCGGTCTATTTCACGCCAAAATGTGTCACGAAATTCTGACGTCAATTTAAGCGATTGTCTCCGGCAGCGTGATGGAAAATCAGCTCCCGCGGAATCGCGAATAGCAAACCTCAGAAGCTGGCTCTATCCAATGAGGGCTTAGGCCAAGACAGGACGCGTTTCGAGAATTGAGCAAACAATGAAAATTTGACATGAGACAGAATAATTGAGAAAGGACGTATCGGCTCATCGTTGCAAGGTCCGAATTGTATCAGACGCAAGCCGAAAAATAAAGAGGTGAGGAAAATTGCAAGGGAAGTCGGCACTGATCTTACCACTCAAAAGATCCCCAATGGCATCGGTCAACCTAGGAGCGCGCAACCAATAAAGGGGGCCTGTGATTTTTCACGTCAGAGACCGCAACCTTATGTGGAGTTAGAGGTCCATACAAAAAAACTGTTTCCAATGGGTATAAGGAAGCCTGTATATTCTTTTCAGGAATCTTCGATCGAACTGAAAATCAACGATTTCATATCGCCGATCGTGCAAAGTTCTAAAGCCTTTTCTTCGGTTCCACCTATTTGAACACAGCATGAGCGACGGAAAATTTGGAGGTTGTCTGACGTGAGCTACTTGCCTGTGAAAGCTAATATCGTTTTAAGCAGTTCTGACTCTAGTGCACTAGGAAATTTATTCTCATGCATAACGTCACTTCTCGACGCTCGGAGATGGTTGCGAAACTTGGTAGGATGGATTCAAGTGGTGAAATGCTCAGCACATCGCTTGCTTTAAAAAAACTTTTCAAGAATCAGGAAAAAAGAAAAAAAAAAACAGAACAATCATGTAAATTCTGTCTTCGGTGCCACCGATCATGAAAAACTGAGCTTTTCGACATCTCGCTCGCAAAAATTACATTAAAGGCCTTGAGGAGTTTAACGGCTGTTTGAGTATCTCAAAAATGTTCATTATCATACTTCAGCACACGACCTTCGACCATTTCCATGTCTTGTCTCTTGATTGAGGCCATACTTTTCTGCAAGACTCTTTTTAAAAATATACTCTACAGCAAGATACAATCCGTTTCCCGGAGCATATTGATCTGACGCAATCGACGTGTATAGTTTGTTTAACACGACTTCATGTGTTATCTTTCCTCAGAGGCACACTTGAAGCTCGAAAGCTTATCGACTCAAACGACATAAAGGACTTAACTCTCCGCCTCACACAAGCTTTTTTTCTATCATGCTCTAACCAGCTGACTGCATGCTGGTTTAAAAATTTCATCGCTTGACTAGTATTAACCAGGAATCCGAACGTTTGGAAGTGAATTCAAGGATGCCCTCAGCCACTGAGGAAGTTGGCTTCACCGAGACTTAAACAACTTTGAATTAAAATTTATGAAAACCCGGACTGCACTTATTCCAATTCCCTTGGTATATTTTCTGCACCGAATTCACACTTGACTTTCTGATGGCCTCTCCAATAGTTTTTTTACTAAAGGTGGAGAAGCATGGCTTGAAGTGTCTGATGACACAGACAGAGAACCGGCAATTGCTCTTTTTAAAACACCGTTACAAACAGGTTGTAGAGGCCCCGCTTCTCGCATGTGATAAAGAGATTCAAATGTGTTTTTATGATGGAGATTGGTAGGCTGTGTGGGAAAGCCAAGCTGGCTGGAAGGTGCACTTTGATGACTCATGTTGAAAGTTAAGGCTGGAGATGGATCTGCAGCTTGAATAGGTGCACTGAAGTGACTCAATTGTCCCGATTGAGCCAAGGGCCCGAATTGTGAAGGCGGTCCAAAGCACTGTGAGGACCCAAATTGATTCAGCTGCACATACTGATAAGGTAACCCATATTGATTGGGCGATGTGAATTGATTAGGCGACCTATGTTGCTCGATTCTGCCTTGATTAAGAGCGATGAATTGTGAGACAAGCTGCGATGAGAATTGGGGATGAAAAGCTATGAACTAAGTTGCGGCGAGAATTGAGGATTAGGCTGCGCAATTCGTGGCTTCTCTGCGGCTTGTGCACCAATGATAGGATCAACTCGATAAGCAATGTTACTCTTGCAGAGTGGTCCGCATGGCACATTTGGCCCCCCTTGTACTCCGTAATTCACTCCAGCGGATAAACTTTGTGATTGACGGGGAACTGAATGGAGTATTTGCTTGCATAGAAGACATGAGCCAACGTTTTCAGCTGTCGTGGGCTGCGCCACAGGAATGACAGTATCGTCTGAACCTCTGTATAACCCCTGAAGATTATGCGACGAGTTCAGTCGACTTTTTTGAATTCGAAACATTTGCATTGATCTGTGGGAGCACTGATGATTTTTTGAGGATCACAGAGATCTTATTTTTTGGTGAGCTTACGTGAAGAGAAAAAGTGTCTGATTTGTCCCTCAGGTGCTTTAAACTGTCATCATGCGCTATGACTATGGGCGAGCTCATTTCTCCGGCAGACCTTTTCCGTTTCTAGGCAGACACTAACTCTTCTGAAGCACCTCCACTCAACAGAACTCTTTTTTTTCGTCGCTGCCTGTTTCTTAGCCGGTACAGGGCAAATACGGCTCCACTTCCGGGCCACAGTCACATGTCTGCACATATAACGTCGACTTATGCCAATAGGGCAGGTACAGCCGTCCATTACACGAAGGTTAACTTTGCTCAGTTTGGGGTCACAGCTGAAAATGTTCACAAAATATTTGCCATTACCCAACGCCGTGATGCTGTGATCTATACTGCCAATCTTGGCATTGTGAAAGTCGGCCACCTTTTTTGAATCTGTTACTTTTAAAGGCGCAGGTTTCGCACAATTGCCACATGGTCTTCCCCTGCAAGATATGACGGAAGAACATTATCACAAGTTTGTAGATGAACACATCAAGCCGCTCTCTATTTTTGGTCCTGTAAAAGGCAGTATAAATGATCGAAGGCGGTGTATACAGAAGACGTGAATCCGGTTTTCGACTCCAATATCTTCAAATTCTCGGCCCATCCAGTCTTCAAACAATCAATGACACCAGCTTGCCCTCTGAAATTCTCGAGCAAGCATTTCATCAGTCTTTCACCCTCATATTTTGATTTACATAGCTTTACGTATGTAAAATCACTGTCGGCCTTAATTTTCAGCTTGTGAAAGTTACTCGACTCGTGGAACGGGGTCTTACTTGACACTTTGTGCTTCCTAAAGGCTCTTGAGACAAACCGGCTGCAGGTGATTACGAAAGCCTGGAGCCATACTATCTCGATGGCCAATTTTTCCTCCGATTCACAATCAATGCAAACTTTATTCGGAGAGACATCAGTGTATTTCTTCACCATCGCTAAAACGTCAACAGTTTTCTCATGGGTAGTAGAATTGCCTAGAAGAAACGCTACCGGGCACAGCTTACCTGTTGATGCGTCTCTTGAAAGCAATGTGTGCAAATAGACTTCCTTATAACAGTTGGTACTTCTGCATTCAACTTCGGTGACATCAAGATAGAGAATCTCATATCGTTTTTTGAGAATTTCTCGTTGCAGGCTGGTCATAAAGATAAGTGACCAGGAATATGCTCTTAGATCGGGGAATAAGCTTTCCGGAGCGTGCTCATTGTGAAAAATGCTGACTTCTGCCATTCCATCCTTTTTGATCTCATCTGCCCACAATTTTAAGCTTTCTGCCGGCGAATTGTGTTTTACTGCTGCTTTGCGCACCAAGTTTATCTTCGATCCTAAAACATGGTGTTGTCTGAGCTTCAAGAGTTCCAAGGGGAAAAATTTATTTTCTTTTGTGGAATTGTTCTTGATTTTCTGCAGGAAATCTTCCCATCCGAAACCATCAGCCACGGCTTGGTTGATGAAGTCACGCATTTCAGTGGTGAGTTTGTCATCTAGATAATAGTCAATAGGTAACATTGGGTGGCTGTGCTGTCAATGTCAAATCGCGTTGATTTTCATGTTTTCGAATTTGTCATAATTGAGGTTGCCAGTATGGTCGTGCTCGTATTCGGGAGGAATTTTCACGATGAGCCGTGCACAGCAGTTGTTTTTTATTTTTTCTTGCTTATGCCTCGTGAAAATGCAGAGGTTCCGCTCCGCTATAGCTACACACATCCTCCAGGCTTCCTAGCACGGACATTCTGGCTATCACTGCAGCTTTGCTCCGCGATTTCTTCTTGCGCTCGAAAGGACAATATCCCCGCAAGTTTGCTAACAATTGTACAGCTTCGAGGACTGTGATGTCGTCAGATACCACTGGTTGATGAATTTCCTAGAGGTTGTCTTCCAATGTCACATCGAAGTCAAACTTACTTAGATCGGACATCTTCTGAAATTAATCCTGGGGGTATTTCTGCGATCTGGTGTACGGATGAAGGGCAAAGTGGCGAGAATCTGGTTTGATTTAAAGTGGGGCTGTGTGCTGAAAAGAAAAGGGAGGTATGTGATCTGTCTGTTTGTTGACAAGAAGTCGCGTCTACATTTTTAGGCTGATCTCGAGTCGCATTTCCTTCGTCTCTTTTTTTTTTTTTTTTTTTTTTTTTT
>JAKTYO010000241.1:0-109247 GCA_030578735.1 Metschnikowia noctiluminum | reverse complement strand
GGACTTGCACTCGGGCTATCACCAAGTCCGAGTTAACGAAAAGGACGTCTACAAAACAGCATTTGTCACCCCTTACGGGCAGTACGCATGGCGGGTAATGCCGTTTGGCCTTACCAACGCTCCGGCGACTTTCCAGCATTTGATGAATGACATTTTTCGAACCGTCCTCAATCGCTCAGTGGTCATTTACCTCGATGATATCCTTGTGTTTTCGAAATCGACTGAAGACCATAAACGACACCTCCGAGAAGTCTTTGAGATTTTACGGGCACATCAGCTCGTGGCCAAAAAGAAGAAATGTTAATTTTCCAAAAAGAACTCCACTTTTTGGGCCACGTCCTTAATCCGGATGGTATTCGACCAAACCCAGATAAAGTGAAGACAGTGTTAGAGTGGTCGAACGTCGCAACAAAGAAGCAGGCCCTCAGCTTCTTGGGACTCACTGGCTTCTACCGGCGATTCATCCCTGATTACGCTAGTTACACGAGCTGCATCCATGATTTTATCGCTGGTAAGACACCTTGGACGAGTACTCACGATGCTATGGTCACTGCTTTGAAAGAAAAGCTCACGTCCGCCCCGATCCTCATGCTTCCGGATCCAGAGGAAACTTTTGTGGTATACACGGACGCCAGCAATCACTACATGGGCGCAGTACTCCATCAGGTAGACAAGGACAATAAACTTTTGGGCGTCGTTGCATATGAGTCAAAGAAATTTGATAAGGCAGAATTGAATTACCCTGTCCGGGAAAAGGAGTTTTTCGCGATCATTCATGCGCTCACCAAATGGCGACACTTTCTATTGGACAAGCGTTTTATTCTCTACACGGATCACGAATCTTTGAAATCATTGCGCACACAACCGACGCCATGAGGCACAATTTACCACGCGCGAATTTTTTTTTTGTAATTTGCATTTCCGATCCTGCTGAAAGAAAAAAAAAATAAAAGGAAAAGACAACATTCGAGGGGAATTGACAATAAGATCGTTTTTGATTTTTCTTCTGGGTAAATTTGGATGAGCACCAATGCAATTCAACTTCATTTTAGTAAACGTGTGATGAAAGTGAGTTCCCCAAATGAAACAGCCTTAATCAAATTACCTCAAAATTTTGCCTTCACGCCAATCTCGTCCACGCAAGCTTTGCTAATTTTCTTGTACTGTTTTGCTTGCTTTCGGAGAAGCCCAGTCGGTATACAAAGGGGCTCAGCAGATTCTAGAACTCACTGTAGCGCGGGGTCCAAACCTCTCGCCTTGGTCACATACTTTTTCTACCGAACAAAAATTAAGTTTGCAGATATTCTGATCAACCTACACGATCAAATAAGCTGCTTCAATTTTGGTCAGTTTCCTCTCTGTTCTTTTGTCCACGCAAGTTTTCACTAGCAGGTATATCTTTAAATGATCCAACATTCACTCTAGAGAGCGAGCTAGCATTTCGATTTCTTTAAAGCGTAGTTTGTGAGTGTTAAAACAACGCTTCTCGACATTATTTTTTCCCACAATTCTCTTTACTTTATCGCCTTAAAAATTAGCTATCAAAGTGTTGAGCGACCAAGTTGGGCATGGCATGGCATTCGTACCCTATCGAACGTGCAATATAGCACAATCCCTCTGTCTCTATCCCGTCAAACCCTTCCATTCTGTTCCAAGACGTGCCAACAACATTAATAGTCGGAAAAGCAATTCCCTGCTTGTAAATGATAGATTTGGCAAAGAGCACAGCTCCGCCTACCGAATCTAATGTGACAGAATAGTTTGGGTCACGCCTGGGGTCTGACTCTGGTAAATCCTGTACTTCTTGCGCGTGGTTTTCGAGGTGAAAGATTTCATGTTCAACGTCTTTAGGAACATAATTGGCCTCATCCCATTTGTCTTCATCCATGAGCTTGAGCTGCAGATCCGTGGGCGTTGTCCTATGACCGCGCCAGGAATTTTTATCGTAGTCCTGGCACCCGCCACGTTTGATACGAGGAACGATAATATCCTTATTCGACTGCACAAACCGGCGGAGCATGTCCGTATGATCAAAGCTAATGATGTCAGCATCTAAAAACATGGTGAATTCCTCTGTCTCAAGAGAATTGAAAAGAACGAAATTCCGCCCACGTGCTATACTCCGCCGCCGGAGTCTTTGCACCGAAGACCGGTGATCCGATGCTCTGAATTTGCTCTGGAGAAATGGCGCATACAAAATTGTAACCTGGCCATATGAAAAAGAAGTGTCCATTATTGCGGCATCGAAATATTCTGTGACAATCGTGAGTAGCTCCTGAGATCCACAGTAGAAAGAAAGACTCACTAAATCCTTCGGGTAATCAAGTGTGTCAATGACCTCAAGGAAATCCTTGAACAGGCGCCCTGAACCAAAAGATCTCGCGTTGGCTATTGAGCTTGTTATCAACGTGGTGCCCTTTTTTGCGACATTTTTCAGCCCGGTTTTCGTATACAAGAGTTTCAGGTAACCCAAGTGTTCGAAGTTTTTTATGGTCCTCAGGTATTTTGGAGAAGCCGTTCTGAAAAATAAACTATTTTCGTCGGCCGAGACCTTGAGCGCCGGAAAAACATGGGTTTCACTACGCCAAACCGCAAGCATGACCAAAGTGGCCAAGGCTGCCATAAGAGCCAAAAATCCTAATTTCAAATTTCTCATTAAGACGCACGTTTCAACAAATACCCCTCAGTATCTGGGACTTTCGACATCAGAGCAGATACTTCCACGTATACCTTTTAAATCCGCCAGGAGCAGACAGCGTGTTGCATGCAAGAACAAGGTTAATAGAGGACCATAACGCGACATTCCTGTTTGTAGACTCCTAAGCCGCGGAGCTTAGTCAAACGAAAATTAAAAGAAAAAAAAATTGACGAAATTCTCAAAGTTTTCGTAGGTGATGACTAATTCAAGAGTACTTTTCCTATGGGAGTGAGCTACTGTGATTTGTTCTTTGCAATGATTTGTTCCGGTAAAGCCAGAATACTTGGCACATCAAATAGATTTCCAAGTGATAAGAGTGTTGGCTGCACGGCGGTCGTCACTCGTCTTTTTCGTTGTGGCATTAGCTCATCCTCGGTTTGACATGGCCACGCACTAGAAATTTGTATGAGTACAAGCGCTGATAATTTCTCACCTCTTATCATGAAAAGAGCAAAATTTTTCAGCTGTTTGTAGTCATTTCAAAACGGCACGCCCATGCTAGAAGCCTGTATTCGCTCAGAGACATCGAAGATTCTGGCAATCAAAGTCTCAGATTCTTCGAGTCGTCATATTCCAATCGAAGTTATGTATGAATCTATGGATGCTTGTGTCACATTCATGCTTTTGATGAATTATACAAGGTGAATTTTCGGAGTTGAAAATCGCTCTATGTTTTTTGCCTCTCAGAATGATTCTTTTATGCCCCTCATCCGTTACATTTTACTCATGGTCTATTCTCTTTTCTCGATCGTAAAAATTCTCATTGTTTGTCGCACCGACAGCTCAACCCGCGTGAGACTGCCTCAAAACTTTCTAGAATGATGCAAGATTTCTGTGGCCTTCCGCGATTTGGACAGCTCACGTTCCGAAACATTACTTCCCAGAGTAACTGAGTAGGCTTCTGTTGTAAATGTCATCTGGTTTTTTCTGAAAAACTCTCGACGTTTCAAAGGAGTGTTGAAACCCGGGCGACATTTCTTGTATAAACAAATAGCAGTCATCTTTTCGATTTCTCCCCACACTTCTTGTTACAGAAATGTAATCATAGCAAGTCCCCTGAGAATATATCGAGAGCCAATCAAAGACGTATAAAAAATCGAAGGAAAACATTTTGAGCAACTATTGAAAATCCAGCAAGAGCCCGAAGAAAAAAACGTCTTCTTTCTTGTGCGTCGTTCTAATTGATTTTCGCCATCTCTGTGAAGAGTAGTGATAGTATTCTCCTTTGAGATTGTATTTGTTTTTTAAGTGTCCCTATTTTCGCTGCGCAAAAGAAAAATTCGCAATGGGGAAAGCCAAAAGCTTTCTAAAGTGAATACGAGAGTCGTGAACGTACCGCACTGAATCCGGGAATATTTCTCTTGAATGGTTCACCGACTTCAAAATTTGGCATGAAGAACCAATTTTCTTCTTATGACTCAGTTAAATAAAAAAAAAGTTTTTGCGTCAAAGCGCCCTCAATCTAGAGGAATTGTCCATTGTTAGAGTGAGATAGAACGTCACGGTAGTTGGAAAATATGTTCTCAGGATCTAATGATCAGTCTATAAAGGTGTTGATGTAGGCCGGTCTTTGTAATATTCATTAATTACATGTTGTGTAAATGAATCAAGTTTTAGAATGGTGAGAGACTGCTTCGATGTTTGAAGAGATGCCATAAACTCGGGATGAAATTTCACATGCGAATTTAGAACGGAGTATGTGTTGAATTCGAAAGCGGCGTTTAGAATTAGCCAACGATACAAATCAGAGGACTCTACTTAGCTGACAATATGGCTAACTCGAGATGTGCTACATTCGATGAATAAGTGTGGGCTGCTATGACAAACTTGGGTCTTTAGTCTCGCAGAAAAACACATTATACATCATCTATGATTTAAAAACAACGCTAATACGTATATGTTTCGCACAGTCGAGATTCTAAAATTGTCGATGTGTTTGAGATTCAAATTATCCAAAGCAACTAATGAACCGCTTTAATCATCTCAATGGAAAGATTCACGTCAAAGTGAAAGTTGTGCCAGCACCTCCACGTCTTGTCTCTGTCTTTCCTAAATCACAATATAACAGATCATCAGCATGAAATGTTAGACAACATGATTCAAAATTCCTCTTCGCTGTTGTCACCATTAGTACTATATTCTCTTAATCCGTGTCACCCGTACACATTCCAACCACCATTTCATCTTACGCGATACTTCGACGTCGTATAGTGGACCCCAGTCTTCGTATCCATGTAAGGCAAAAGCCAAGTTCTTGCGCGGGGCCAGTTCTTTTTAGTCACCGAACACGGATTTGTACACCTTTTCGCCCACAAAATTGAACGAAGTTTATTCTTTGAGTCTTTCTCCTAACTCGAAAAAAAAAGTGCTCGAAAGTCAATGAAACCTTTCTACATGTTTTGAGTTACAATAAACGAAGTAACTAAACACTCTGCAACTGGCTAACAATGGGCATTCTGACATCATGTCAGTGTTCAGATTCTCAAAGTGATTATCGAACTGGCTGGTCCTTCATAACTGACTTGAACACCTTGTTCTTCGACCAAGAGGTGTAAGTTCGACCCAGGGTGGGTTCGTGGAGAATAGACAAAAAAAAAGTTTCCCATCGGGACATAAAGATTCATAAACATTGTTTGGCTAGCTTCGATTCTTTTTTTCGAAACTCGACGGGTGTATTTCGTAAGCTTTTGCAGCCATTACGGAGGTCTATCAGCGTTCGTGTGGATCCATCATAAGAAAGTTATATCGCCAAAAGCAAATTCAAAAGCAAAAATGAGTATGTGGGAATATAACAGAGCATAAGAGGTCATACAAGTACGGCCTTTAGAAATTTTTTTTGGTGCTTGTACTTTTTAACAAACACTTTGGCTTTTGCTTGATAAGTCTGTGGTTTACTCATGGCTTTTGTGACCGATCCCTTGGATGTTCGCCGACCTTGAACATTATCATATTCTTAGTAAATGCTTCATCTCCGAAAAAAACAGTCGAGAATGTGTGCGGAGTTTATTTAACTTTAGTTGGTGTTGACTGTCAAATTTAAAGCACTGTTTGCATTCCCTTTTTCGGTCTGCTTCTTATATTTAGTAACACTCCCGCTTTGAAACCTGTTCACGTAATCCGGCATGCCCAACATTTTTGATATGCCTCTAATTTCGAAACTCCAAAATTTAATTTATTTTCCGCTTAGATATATTTAGAAAACCCCCAACTTTCGGCGTAATCTTTGAAAATAAACCTTCTTTTCAAGTCTTTCTGCCCCGCCTCCGATAGCCGCTCAGAACACCACTCTTGAAACCACCAACCGTGATCAAGTCCAATCAGTTCCCAATTCAATACAAAATATTTTAAGAAACCAAAAAGCACCAAACAAAATTTGGAAAAAGAATAAATACGCCAAAGCACATCAAAAAATATCAAAAAAAATTAAAGATAAGCACCAAAAAAGAATGCATTCAATTTCGAGACTTTTTTCTTTCGAAGCCAAGGGCCAAGCATATCCTCAACAGGACTTGACCCAGAGCGACTTTCGCGGCTCCAAAATCAGAGCTTTCAGGTTCCGTGCCAAGGGCTTTCGCCAACTGTTGGCAAAAAGATTTGACAAAACAAAAACCCCGTGGGTGTCAGTCCCTTTGATTCCACAACAGGTCCTGGCAAGTGAGATTTTGAAGCTGAAGAAAGAGACCAGCTTCTCAAATAAAATCTCACAAGTGTTCACAAAATTGAAACTTAGTTGGACTCAAGAACCAAAGCCTTCCTCAAATTTTGAAGAAACCCATAAATCTGGCTCAGCTCACCTTGGGAATCTCGTGCTGGACGTTTCCTCTTTTCTAAGCAAGTACGCGGTTCCGGCTACGAATTCTACCATTGCCCATATCCGCAACGAGCTTCTAGAATATCTTGAGCGCCAAGCTAGGGAGCAAAAAGAGAGGAAAAAATGCAGCAGGGCGCTGATTCCAGCAACTACCAGCCGGCCTGAGTATGGATCGGGCCAATACGAGAAATCGAGACGTGAGAGGGACGAGCGGATCAAAGGTCTCACGCGAGAGGAGGCGAAAGAATGCGAGGCCAGATTCGAGGCAGCAGAAAATTTGAAACGTCGGCGGGACAGAGAAAAGTTCTTACGTACTTTGCGGAATCCAAGCGCGCCGAGACCTATCCATGAATTTTGGTCGGCTGGCTCAGGAGAAAATTCAGAGGATGAGAAAAGTATTTTGGAGTCTGAGGAGGAGGAGGAGGAAAAGGTTGAATCTTTGATTGAGACAAAACCTCTTGGAGGGGCCGTTAATGCCACAAATTCTGTTAGTTCTTTTGATTGGAGCTCCTTTGCAAGATCTGGTATTTTAGAGGGCGAGGATAGGGTGGAAGAGGTTGAAAAAGACACTACTTCCTCTTCTTCAGAGGAAAATGAGAACGTGGAAAGCAAACAAGCCAAGGTGAGCTTACCAGGAAAAGCCTTAAAGAAAAGAAAAACACCAGCCATTTTGAAAACCAGTGACTTTGTTCTTATTTGTGAGTCTGCCAGTATCATGTCTAACGAAGAAAGCGACCACGAGACTCGGGAAAGACCCAACTTGAGCTATTCTAAAACCCTTTACTACATGAGCAGCAACGGTGATAGCTTATTCCATGACTGGAAAAAGCAGCCGCCAGCAGAGAGACCTTTCAGGCCCTTGGATGTGGTTTCCAGTGGTCTCAGTATTTCTTTGCGCTCGGGAATCAGGAATCAACGTCTTGAATATGGGCCTTGAGTTGAAGTCTGCTAGCTTGGGTAATGGAATTTTGAAGTCAATGTCCGAGACAAGACGTCACACAATGCAGTTGTTGATTTCAAATGAGGCGGAACCAAAATTGGCTTTCTTCAATCTGACCCATTTCGAGTTTCCAAATTTTTCAGTTGCAGGTCTGGAAGACGATGAGGATGAAAAAACCAAAAGTCTCTCGGCAAGATATGAGGCTATCAAGCGTAGAAGACTTGAACAAGAGAGAGAACCAAAAAACAAAAGTGAACTTTTGCAAAGAAGGATGACTGCTTTGCTTTCTCAGCTGGCAAAAAATCACAGCTACAATCCTTTCATGCGCATGTTGTTGATACATTTCCGGGCCCCTGTGAGCTTGTGGTTTTCCCTCGGAATCACAGAAATGGCCAGCTGTGTTACGTTTAGAGAGGAATTCGCGAGAGACGACGACTTCTCGTTTTTCAATGAGGCAAAGACGATGGTTCGCTCGCCAGGAGTTTTTGACTCGCTTGCATTTGAGTTGGCAAACCAATTACTTGGTGAAACCCAAGAAGAGGATGGGGATTATGATGAAAAACAGACGCGGGTTTCTTTTAACGAGACGGCAGAAACCATCGAGCCTTTGAATTGGGGGTTCGCTGTGTATCAGAAAGAGCCTAAGACTCATGCAGATAAAAGTAACTTGAAGCTATTGTCGCCAGTGCCCCATGTTTCCGTTCCTCTCTCTCTAACTTCAGATGATACCACCACCACAAGAGAGAGTGAGGATGAGAGAAAAATTATAAATGCTAGACTCAAAGAGCACTTGGCCAAATGTCAAAAGTTAGTGGCACAGCAGAAAGAAAACAGTGAGTCTCAGGAAATGGAGATGTGAAGGCTGCTTTTCCCTCCAGTTTTCTACTGAGAACTACATTAAAGTTGCTCACAGCCAGGTTTTGGGCTACACTCGAGGCTTGACAGACCTTAAGTTGGAGAACTCTTCGGTTTACGACACGCTCTGTCGTCTCTCAAACGCCTTTGCCTTGTTGCTCGAATTTTTAAAAGAAAACAAAGTGTCACCAAGATCTTTGAAAGAGACTGATTTGAGGCTCGCGGTATTGGCAGAGCCGCTTGAGCACGCCCGCATACTTCTGGTTCAAGTCTACGCCAAGACTCTACAATTGAAGACCGAAGCTGCCCAAAAAGTGGGGCCTTTGGTGAGTCTTACGCAAGATGCCTTCGCAAGCCGCACGGAACCCGAAAAAATGTTTGCTGAACTCTCAGTATTTGAAGGGGTTGACAAAATCGAAGAACTGAGTTATGCAAAAACTTTGATTGAGCTTGAAGCTTCTCTCCGAAGTGTGGACGATGCGCGAAAGTACCTTGAGATTCAAGTCTAGAAGATTTGGCTGAGAATTTTAACTCACCAGAGCTCTAAGGGACAACCTCAAGATCTTATGGGACACGAAGACGTCGAGCTAGTGGCCAAAGAGTCTGATGAATTGGCTCGCTCAAACCCAAGCAAGATACCAGCCGTCTCTCCGTGCACAGCAGACTCCTTAGAATTTTCAATCTTGCAAGATTTTGAAGCAGCTTCTGATTTTGCAAACTTGGAGGGGTGGAAGCTTCTCAGCACCCCCGCTTGACTTAATTCTTTTTTTAAAGAGATGAGGTTGTCTATATCCCTTATATATTTCTTCTGAAATAAATTTGTGATTTAGAGTTGAGTGAACCGAGAAACAATTGTATTGCTCTTGTGAAATATTATAGAAGGATCTAGATATTGGGGTCTTTCGGAAGCTCATAAAAATAAGGTCCGGTGCAACTCGAAAGCTGGTGAACTAAATCAAAGTGAATATTCTCCAGAGAGACACATAAGTAACATCTATGACGCCGCCGGAACTTCTTGTTTTTCTTTTTTTTTTTTTTTCTAGTTCAATCTAGTACATTTATTGCTCTTCTATGACCATAAATAAGCTTTCTCATTCTTTGTTTGAAGCACTTTACACCGGCGTTATACGTTCATTGACTGACTCTTGCGCTTCAGCATTGATGACAGATATCGATTAGCAGTAAAACGACAATGACGGAATAAGTTTAAGCGTTGAATATGATATCTTTATAGCTAGAAAGAACCGTATTTTGTGGAACAAGGGACCTACGTGAGAGTATTATATCAGTTCTTGGTGTTGGTCGGGTTAATATTTTTTAAAAATTTTTAGTCATAATCAAATACATAAGTGTCGCATTTTCGGTATTGTAATGTTCCTGGGTAGCACTTCCAAAGCAGGGTCACACCTGACGAGGGAGAGTGTGCCTCTTTCTAAGAAATCAAGTTTGAGGTGCCTGGTGTGGATTAGCGACCTATTATAGGTTTTTCTAACTATTTAGTTTTTGTTTTGCAAGGGCCGAGTGAGAGAAGTCCCTGAGTAACGCCCTATAATACGATGAGTCATTGAAAAAAAAAAAAAGTTTGGGTAAAATCCTCATATTGGGTTGTGCTTTTAATAAAAACATTTATGCCTGAGCTAGCCCCGGAAGTTACAAAAAAGAATTTCTACACTCTTGTTTGCCGCTAGAGCCAAAGCTGATGCTCAGTCTCCATGATATCTTGCTGAATGCAATACCGCAAGATTCTCCTGAGCTTCGATCCATTCTCATTTGAATGTTTACCGAGTCAGGTACTTCCACAGATCCACAAGAGTGAGTCAGGCCAATTTTTGAAAACCCGAATGACTATTTGGCTGAGTCATAGAAAAAGGAACTATCTTGTCGCAAGAAGAGACGGATTTTTAGCACGCAGAAAACCTGGTCTGGTGACAATGTATTCACTCGGGTATTCCCGAAATAAAACAGCATGAGCGTTTCAAGTCAAAGTCAAGTTCCGGGTTGAATTTACACTGCATTAGACAATGTTGTTAACGCTTATATAACTCTCAAACAACAAGGGTGCAAGATCAGATCATGATATATGCAAACACTTTATGTAGGAGAGAGAATTATTCAGTTGGGACACCAAAGTGAGGAGAATCATAAGGAAAGCCGATTCAACTATCATTAGCATTTTGTATACCAAAATGATTAGTCCGGACTACAAGACTTAGCTTAAAGTCATGGCTCCAAGGCACCTGAAGGCATCTTCACAAGATGTTCTAAAAAAGTGAAAGAATGTGGGCTATGAGAATAATATTGCTAATGATTGATACATAGAGCTGAAATATTTCAGCAGCTTTTTCCAACTTTCAAGTAGGCGTGAAATGAGAATGAAGCAATCAGACTTCCAAATTTGACTCTTGATACACATGCTGCAGATACATCTTATCAAAACTGTTCGAATAAACTTGCATTTTTTTTAACCGCACAGAGGAAAGATATTTTGGAAGAGCTCACCTGAGCTGAAAGACTTTCCATGATCATCCTGACATACATAGGAAGCGAAAATAATCAACTCATGTACTTTTTAAGAAGAAGACCTTTCTCGCCGAGATGGAGTTTCTAGTCCAACAATATCGTTTGATGGCATATATTACAGAATTTAGGGCTGTTCCCGCGCCAAAAGCACATGATCCAGCTATATGTGTATAGCGCAAAATTCTAGTTAGGATGGATCTCAGGAATTAGCAGCAAATCTCTTAAAGATCCAGTAGCCAAGTATAAAAAGGGTTACCGGTACAGCAAATGGGGTCAAAATCTCAAACCTGTTCTTCAATTTGAAATCAGCAGTGACTATTTGCATACTTTCATCGTCTTCCACGAAGAACGTACCCGTCTTGTAAAATTGGCTCATGAGCTTGTCTTTCTCCGACCAAACGTTATAAAGCCAGTCTTCGAAATTTTTTAAGGTATCAGCATCAACGTCATCGATATCTATGTTTTCGTCGTCGCCGAGGGGGATCTCGTCTATCAGAAATCCGCGGATGTAGTAGTTAATGGCTGGTGGGCCCCTTCCTTGCAAATACAACCTTTTCAACGTGAATGTTTCTTCACCATACTCGGTTGGCTTCAACCCCGAGTAGCCGTAAGTGACATCATATACAACATCGACAGTCTTTCTGAGCAGACGCAACATCAAAAATAGACCTCTAGCCCTAGGAAGTAATAAATGCTCGAAGCTGGGCCTATTGATCTTCTCGGCATACTTTTTTGATCTCTCTCGCGTGTGAGGAGAAAGAACTGTGCCCTCCGGAAAGATAACGAGTTGGTAGTGACTGATATTTTCAGGGCTTTTGGATACGCCTTTTGGCCACTGTACAATCGAAGAGCTGGCTTTCTGAGAGGCAGAAACGAGCGACACACCCGCTGCCGGACCCATTCCACGAGCATCCGCGTCTATAGCCAAGAGCCGATTGGTCAAGTTTACTTTATCATTTTCCCATTTTCTCAGCAAGAACAAAAAGCGGAATTTGAGCATACCAGGTCCCAAAAGTGGTACTCTTGATAGACTCTCCTTTATAACGATATAAATTGAGCCGGCCAAATTGCTCGTATATGACAAGAACCAAAAGAAAATCCAGTCCGTGTAGATCTGGTGATTTGAGATGAACACAGCATTTGGCGACAAGCTCGAGATGAGATTGCCATGGGCATCCACCCTGAAGTTGTTCAGCTCAGGCAACTTTGAGGCATGGAACGAGAGGTTGATTTTGCATGGACTGGCAAATGACGTGATGTATGTGATCAATTGCAAGAAATAGACCTTGGTCATATCAATACATGGGTAGTACCATTTGGGCACACGTTTGAAAGCCGCCCCGATTAGGATCTGATCGATTCGAAGCGCAATTATACCCCATGTGAAGATGAACAGGCACATGATTGTGCGCACTATAACAAGTGGCCAGCAATCTCTTGACAATAGCGCCATAGAGAGGACGTAGAAATCACCTTGGATGAGCGAGGGCAAATGGGAATGACCCTTGAAGACGTGTTAGTGGCGGGGTGGCGAGACTTGTGGTATGAGCTTGAAAATTGCAGTAACCCAAAGCTTTGAGTACTCAATCGCGGAGAAAAAGAATTCAATTCGAGACAAAAACAAGACTTGGATCTTAAGCCGCGATAGAGGGATCAAGTGAAGTAAAGGAGTATCAAGATGCCTCGCGTGATAGGTACCGCCGGCCTGTCACCCATCAAAGGTGGGGAGCCCGCGCACAGAATGATCCGGACTTCAGGGACCACTCGTCAATGACAAGGCTAATATAGAACGAGCCTATTTATCTGACCAGCAAGATGTGGAAAAAATATGAGAAGAGACGTCAAACTGCGTTAAGCTTACGTTGTCGAGCTGATATGTTTTCTATTATTTTTACCTGGGTCAGAACCAGAATCAATGGGCCTTCAAATATAAAAGAGTTCACTACGTAGTGTATATTGAAGACCACTGCCGTCGTACCGCGCCCGTCCAGATCTGAAAGCTCGTGATTTTGGGAGCTGGTGATGCATCTCATTTCTGACATTTTTGCTAAAGCTGCGGCCTATGGATTGGGTTCATCTGATTTCAAGAAATATTTTTGAAGCAGTAGATTCCTTGAAAATGACCGATGAGACAGTTTTCAAAGGTCATGCAATTTGACAATTCATTCATGCCTTGGACTCAAGTTTTTGTGTTGACCATCAAAATGAATGCTGGGCCCAACATTCTACGTAGTTTCGAAAAGTGTACAAGAAGGTGTGTGGCGTAAAGTGACTTTTTTTTCCGTGAAGAGCGCCATGCTTTTGACAGGCGCCTCCACTTCAGTACAGGCGGTGCTACTCAAAGCTAGTTGATGTAAATTTAATCAACTTAATGAACTCAAAAGCTCGGAATTCGAACACTATCTTAGAAAGGCAAACAATTCACTCAAAGGGCACAACTTTTTTTGTCCCATCAAACACAATCGCAATTCGCAGGACGAACTTAATCCCCCGTGTCAATTAGGTTCCCTATCAAAAAGTATTCCTATCACGTGCACTTTAGCGGGACCAACCGCCGGGGCCCAGCCCGGCGTTAACTCGGGCTTTTTGAATGTAGAGCCAATGCGCATACGCGGCAGCCACAATCAGATGATGCAAAAATCCTTATAATGTAGATTCTCGATGTATACAAACCGTCTTCGAGCCCGTTAATCATTCCAGAAATAGATGGGTTTTTTCTATTATTACCAGTCACCATTTTCGACAATGTTTTTCCTTCTGGGCTCGTTTCCGCAGCTTCGAGACCCAAGTTGAATGATACCGCCGCGCTCAGATTGCTGCGTCTTAACCTCTTAGGAACCTGCATCACGGCATGCGCTACCCGAAAGCGAGTGACTAATATTCCAGCCATAGATAAGCTCTTGACATCCTTGCTGCTTCATGTGAGACAATGGTCAATTTTATGCGCTTGCAAACATTTTGAAACGCATCGAGTAAAGACCTGAGCATTAACCTGTCACTGTATTTATCTGGTTTTTATATGAAGAGACCGTTACATCATGTCTGAGATTGAATCTTTGGCAAGCTCGCTCGCAGATTTAGCTCTGCATTCCGAGAATCCACACCATCATCACCCACAGTCACTTCACGAGAAAGAAGAGCAAAATGCTACAAAATCGCCTCAAGAAAACGAAAATGCACCCCTCAGCTTAGCAAACTTGGATGAAAAGGATGTAGGCGATGCCGGGCTCGACTCGGTCAAGTCTCGGCCTTCAGCAAGCTCTGTGAGGTCTTTGAACCGGGTCCCGAAAGACAAAAGAAGAGGTGTGCTTTCTTCAATCACGCTTCTACCTGAATATCAGGACCCAAGAAATTACCGGCCCTTGCAAAAAATCATTATCGTGTTCATTGTTGCGTTTGCGGCTGTCGCAGGCCCAATGGGAACATCCATTTTGTTGCCTGCCGTCGATGATCTCTCCTCCGATCTCGATACAACACTCGCGATGGTGAACGTTTCTATTGGTGTATACATGCTCTCCATAGGCTTC
Source organism: Metschnikowia noctiluminum (assembly GCA_030578735.1). Taxonomy (NCBI): domain Eukaryota; kingdom Fungi; phylum Ascomycota; class Pichiomycetes; order Serinales; family Metschnikowiaceae; genus Metschnikowia; species Metschnikowia noctiluminum. The sequence continues at coordinate 94,896 of JAKTYO010000241.1, read as the reverse complement.
TTCCCCATGTGGTGGTCGAATTTCTCGGAGAAACACGGCCGCAGGACGGTGTACGTCATTTCATTCCTATTGTTTTTCGCCTTCTCGATAGCATGCGCCGTGGCGCCCTCAATTGAGGCCTTGATTGTGCTTCGTTTCATGGCTGGTATAGGTGCCTCGTCTGTTCAGTCATGCGGTGCCGGAACCGTGTCTGATTTGTATGTGCAAGAAGAGCGAGGCACCGCTTTGGGCTTATTCTACCTCGGGCCCCTTCTTGGTCCTTTCATTTCTCCAATCCTTGGTGGAGCTGTGGCTGGGGCCTGGGGATGGCGAGCCACGATGTGGGTGATGGTTATTGTATGCGGCATGAATGTTCTTTTGATCATCTTCCTATTACCTGAAACGTTGCCCAGAGATAATCTAGAAGCCATGAAAATGATGCTCCGTGAGACTTTCGATAAAGACGAAGACTTGACAGAAAACAACTTGGAGCGCATTGCAACAAACCTCTCTCAAAACACTTCGCTTAGGCGACAAGTACTCGACGATGAGACTCCCGTGGATCTTTTCATGCCCACGGTGCTGCGAGTTTCGACCAACCAATCAGCGTATAGCAGGCGCGTAAGAGATCGTGAGCTAGCGGAGCTAGAGTCTAGGGACCCATCCGAAGAAAAGTCTTGGCAATCACTTCTTTACGACTACACAATACGGCCTATGCACGCGGTTGTCCTTCTAGGGTTTCCACCCGTCTTGCTCATCATAACTTACTCCAGTATCACCTTCATGGGAGTGTATTTCTTCAGCATCACGATCTCGAACTCGTACGCGCAAGCCCCTTACGACTTTTCCCCCATCATAGTTGGCCTTATGTATATCCCCAACTCAATCACTTATTTCCTAGCTTCGGTGTACGGGGGCAAGTGGAATGACTGGCTTATCAAGCGCAGCGCTCGCCTCAATAATGGAGAGCTTCGTCCAGAATCAAGACTTTCATGGAACATTGTGGTAGCTGCCATCGTGTTCCCCCCTGCCTGCATGATCTTCGGCTGGTGCATCGATAAAAAACAACACTGGGCCACACCTCTCGTGGGCAGTGCGTTGTTTGGCCTTGGCTCTATGCTCGTCATAGGGTGCACATTGACATACCTCACAGATCTTCTTCCTGGGAAGGGAGCCACTGGTGTGGCATTGAATAACTTAGTTCGTCAAATCTTAGCAGCTATCGCAACCTTCATCACAGAGCCATTGATAAGAGCCTTGGGCACAGGCGTGCTATTTTGCATATATGCTGGGGTGGTAACCGTGTTCGTGTTGTCTGTGTGGATCTTGAAAAAGAGAGGCGCCCTCTTGCGCGAAAAGTACGACATTGTATCGTATTACGCCAAACTTTGAATGTAGCCGAGAGGTGACAACCGGACTCAGTCTTCAAGCACATCACGGACTCAAGGCCGAGCAATGTAATATATCATCAAATAAATAGTCAACGTTTAAACCTTCGTTTTTCAATAGACCGAGCTGGGATTCCATGACCTTGAGGAGCTCCTCATAGTATCTCTCATCTTTAATTCTCCAAGAAGTGGTGTCTTCTATCAAGAGAGAACCAGAAGCGTGTTTTTTGATAAGCTCTGCAAGCAGCTCCATCTCTGAGATTGACCATGTAACAAAACCACTCGAATCAACGGTTTTCGTACCCTCTCGTTTCATTATTGGCACAATGCAAGATCTGTGTATACCCACAGCTCTTTTTATGATCAGCACGTGAACAATAATGAGGTTGGATAGATAATTAACAATGTCAACCCTCGTAGATCCATGCGCGTTGGCTGTGAGTCTACTGACAATTTTTGACAATTGTGAGTACAAAGCACCTAGAATAGCACTCAAGCCTTCTTCGAGCTTTCCGAAGCTCAAGTAAAATTCCATGATGTTTGCGATCTGTTCGTTAGTCAACGAGGCAATTGTGTGATCGAGGTCAAACAACAAACCCTCCTGAACCTTCACCTTCCGATTGTTAATTTTCAACTTAACAACATCGACAAGTATCCGCAACTCCTCTGCTTGATTATCATCTTTTTTGACATTTTGAATCCTTTCAAAGACATTGCCAAGCCTCGCCTCTATGTGTTTGATGAGTCCAACAGCACTCATGTACTCGTTATGAGCCAAATGGACATCCACTTCATCGAGCTTGTCTTCGTTTGTCTTGAGCTCTGAGAATAGTTGAGCCAGGCTCTTTACATCTCTGCTCATTCTCTCTTGCTTCAAGAAATCATGAGACCGATTCCGCTGGTGGACTCGCGCAGAGATATCTTTCAAAAGAATGTCCGCACTATCACGATGAGAGCCCGATCGGCGTGCGCCATTTGAGTCTCCAGCCGGGGAGCTTGCCTTTTCGATATATCCTGAGGTGCGCAAGGAGTCTCTCAATTGTTTCTTATCAGCTCCCTCTTCCATGACGCTTCCGGAGCTTGCATTTCTACGGTGTCCCGGATCTTGTGTGGTGCGAGGTCTCTCCTCTGCTTCTTCCAAGAGCCGCTGCATTTTCGACACTTCAGACCGCCCTCGTTGGTACGCACTCATGACCCGCATGAAATGATCATATCGATCGGTCTGATAGACGTAACTCAAGGTATTGGAGCGGAGATTGATCACGTAGCTTTGAGCATCATCTGCACTATGCTTTATGGGCGGAGTGATCTGATTGATCTCAATTGCAGTAAGAGGCCAGAAATGTGCTGCCTGAAGCCTCTTAGAACCGCCTTCTTGATTTCTTTTTCTCGTCGCCACCAACACAGAGTCATTGAGAAAAAACAAATGAACGGGTTCAGATGGCTTCCACGTGCCGACATTGATCTCGTGCCAGCGCCCACTTTCGCCCAATATGTGCCGATTGGGCATCGCCTGGACGTACTTTTGCGCACCGTCAACATGCTTGTACAACAGTTGTAGTTCTGCAGCCCACATCTTTTGCAAGACGATCACGGACGACCGGTCTCTCTTTTTTGAGAGTTTTGGCAACGATCCCGAGGAGCTTCCGCGCGGTTGCGGTATCCCCTGCCCAGGCTCTGCGATTTCTAGCTCCAACCGCCTTTCTGCAGACTCCGTGAACTCGCCAAGAACGGTGTACAACTCCTTCGTCAGCACTCTAAGCAGTAGAAGTTGTTGTTGAGTGACCTCCAAGTTGTCGGTCAATTGCAAGATATTCTTCTGATTCTCGTCGATTTTATTCTTGACGTCTTTTTCTACTCTAGCCTTTTGGTCCAATAACGACTTGTAGAAGTCGTCGATCGAGGTGGCGTCTTTGCTGCGCAACTCCGTTTTTATCAACTGGACTACGTCCTCTTCCCGCCGCTCGCGCGTGGCAGGCGCCCTCACCAGCGTTATGTCAGAATTGTTGGTGGCTGTACGATATATCAGTGCATTGGTAGGCAACGGAGGAAAGCCATTTCCGTCAAATGTCGGACCATGCGCTGCAGTGGCAGAGGCATGGATAGAAAGACGGCGGTTGCTTTTTCTTGACTTCAGTGCTGCCGAGTTGGGAAGACTCAAAAAGTTATCGTTGCCGCTTCCGCCCGTAAACTCGTCATTCTCGCCGTTTATAGACGCCTGACCTGTGCCCGCGTGTGCATAGGGATTCAATTGGCCCTTCAGTTTATTCGTCGGGTCCAACTGCCACGGCGCTCGGCTCTTGCGATGATCAATTCGAGATGCCATGTGATACTAAGGGGCTTATTTTTTTTTGGGGGTGAGATCTGCAGCTTTTGGGACTGTTTCGAAATCACTCAACGTGAGCCAATTTGGCTATTTGTTGTTGGTGCACGTGACCTCCTCCTCTGTAATTGTTGAAGCCGACAGTGGGGCAAATTTAGCCTACCAGTTCGAAGAAGATATATCAGCTCAGTTTATAAAAAAAGACTTTATATGTGCTTAATGATACTTTGGGCTGTTATCAAGCTTTGTGACTGTATGAGATATTCCTAGCAGACCCTTTTTCACTCTGATGATTATCAAGCCCTGCACGGTATTATTTTGGAACTTGTCTGCTGCTGGCCCTGCTGCAGACCCCAAGCCTCACTGGTCGAAGTGCGGTACGGGTGTCAAGCTTAATACCATCTTTGCTTCACTTTACAACCAATTAACTCAACAGCTTCTGATGTAGGACTTTGATGGTACGGCCACAAAAACAAAGCACGCTTATTTTGAAGAAAGTAGCCTATATGCCCATCATCACAGAAAACTTTCACAGCTATACCTAGTCCTAGTCCGGTCTCTCTCTGGTGTACGGGTTTTCTGGTGTCTTTTTTCCAACTACACCAGCCAGCCAGCTTTCTCCTATATGATGAAATTAGTACGCTCAAACCACGCCTAGGAACTTGTCTTGATGTCTCTCACAAGCGTCGAACTCAATTACCTCATATGGCGATATCTTCAGGAAAGCGGCTTTGACCTTGCCGCTTACGCGCTTCTGAAGGATTCAGCGTGTCTAGAGTACGAGCATGCCACAAACAAGCTAATACCACTTATTGAACCGGGGAGTTTGGTCAATTTGGTGCAAAAGGGAATTCTCTATACATTTCTAGAAGATTCTTCGAAAGGCCGCGAATCACAACTCAATGTAATAGATGCAATACTAAAAGACAAAGCCGACTTTAAAGCTGCTCAGGACTCCGAGTGGATGCGTGCCTCAAACACAAAGAAAGAATCCGCCACAAGCGATCATACACTCAAAGAAGCACCTGATGAAGAAATGCGGGACTCAGGAGGTGTACAACAAAATCGAGATGCCTCCAAAGAGGCTACAGAAAACGAGAAATCTGGAATCGATATCGCATTTCAGACCGATATTCTCCAACCGTTCGTCACTTTTGCGTCCAGTTTGCTGCTGGATTGGCATCCTTCTACAGACGTTTTTGCTCTTGGAAATGAGGACTCCACTGCGGTCATTCACGCGTTGGGATCAGAGGGAATCGTAGAGTCGGTGACACTAAGTCATCCCCCTACAATAATAGACGGAGTGCCCGTCCCCAGTACAATCTCTCTAGTCTCATGGTCTCCACAGGGATCACTCATGCTAACTGCTGGAGTCGACGGTGAAATCAGAGCTTGGGCCCCAGACGGAAGACTCAAGAATATCGTCAACTCGGTCTCTCTTTCAGAGCCAGTGCCTGCGGCCATTCTGTCACTCGTTTGGAATGGCCCCGGGCTGCTAGTACTCAGTATTAATATTCACAGTGCCGTGAGCCTTTGGGAAGGCACGTCGCTTGCGCTCATTCTGGGTGTTCTGGGAGCAGAAGACTCCTTGATGCTAGAAAGCCACGCATGCTGGCTAAGCGATCTGAAGTTTGCAATTTCGACTCGACAAAACTCCATCAAAATTTTCTCGGTGAACACGGCGCTTCCTTATGGGGAAAACTTGCTCGCCGTAGGCCAGTTGACGGGTCACGAAAATGCGATTTCAAGCATGTGTTTCAACCCGGTCTCGAAGCTACTAGCCTCGGCTTCAGATGAAGATTATGCAATCAAAGTATGGAATAGCCTGCTGTCTCAAGACGCGCTCGAACTAAACTCAGTTTCGGAGAAGGTCGCAGGCATTCAGTATCACACACTGCCTATCTTGGCACTTAAGTGGCTAAGTCGACCAGGCGATGTGCAAGGCAACGAACTTCTCTCTGTTTCCATGGAAGGATCAGTCAACATATGGGATGCTTTCTCCGGGGACCCTATTGTCAGCGCAAACATCTTCAATAACCCCGACAACTTTAGGTTCTCAGCGGACAACGAGAATGTCAATATCAGCATGAAGCACTCGTTGGTGTTTGCTGCCGCGGTATCGCCTAACAGCAAGTTCTTGGCTACAGGAGATGATTCAGGAAATGTAAGTATCTGGGATATCGACGCCGCGAGATACAATGGTACGAGTGAGCTTCTACGTTGCTTGGGCATTTTCGCAATAACTGAAAACCACGAGAATATCCAGATGGCGGAGTTAGGCATATGCGACATTGTATGGGACAGCAAAAGCTCTCTCATTACCGTATGCTACAAGGGGCGTGAGAGTGTGATCATAAAGTGGGGAAAAAGCGAGCGATAATTGGAAGCTTTGGGTGAATTGCATTTGTGTATACTAGAAAGTGGAAGTTAGAATAGATACATCCGCTTGAATAATGGAATTACTTTCTTTTGAACCTACAGCAACGTCGTTATCTGAATGTTTCTGGCTTTTTTCTTTTTTCTTTCCTTTTCCTTTGTTGTCTCTTGTTAAATCATTTTCCCTATTTATTGGTCCCCTTTGTTCAGGAAGAGGAGGTGGCTTCGGCAATCGCCGAGGACGCTGTCAGAGAAGCCGCGAGAGCAGCCCTCTTGAGCGTAGGGCTCGTGGCTGGAAAAAAGTACTCTAAGTAGCACGTGGCCAAGGAAAGAATGGCAAAGGCTAACCTCAACAAGGGGGGCTGAGAGCCACTATCGCTACCGGCCGGCCTGTTCACGGGCTCAGTCAACCAACTTTGGAGTGCCAAAAACACCGACGACCAAGACAACAATTTATTTCTCATGAACATAGCAGCCATTGGAAGCGTTTGTGAGATCATGGAGGAAGCCTCTGACCTGGGTTTGGCGGGTTGGTGCTTATATCTATTGTTGTTAGTACATTGGCTCAGAATTGGGTTGACGTATAATGCAAAGATTTATTGTTGCATGACAATCGTCTGTCAGATGCGTCAGATGAAAGTAAAACATACGGCACAACCAAGTCGGCTCTTTTAGGACTGGACATTCGAAATACTTTTTTTTATGTGTCTATTCAAAGCTGATAAGTGAAGGGCGTCGATTTGGACGGTGCTGGGCCTGTGTGCACGCTCCAGGTTGACGGTAACTGGGTGTTGAGATTCTTTGGTGCGTTGAATCCTTCAGAGCGTGCGCACTTCGACTTGTCTGGGTGACCCACGGTCGCCTTGTTGCAGATTCGTGAACAAAACTTCAGCGAGCCATAGGAATAGCAAGAGGCTAAAAATGAGATCTATCTATTTTTTAGATGGAGAACTTGCATTTCAAAGAGGCGCTTTATATCATCAATTAATATCTCAAAGCCGCACCTCCCTCTTTTTTTTTTCAAAAGGGCGAGTACTCAGTGTTTAAATCGAAACTGAGCTATGATGGTGCGCACAACAATGAAGAAAATGAACTGATAAAGTTTGTAGGCTGTTGCACTTCTAAGGCCACATTGTTTTGCCTTTTTTTTTGCCCAATTTTGGTGATTTTCCGCTCTGAAAGTGGAGTTTCGGCGTCCCGCCAATCAAGTAAGGCGTAACATATGAAATACATAGTGCTAAGCAGCATTGGATTTTGTAATGCGCGTATTTCGCAGCCTTTTTGCTCCGCCGCTCAATTGAACTATGCAAATTACATTTGATACACAAGCCTTGCATGAGGGAACAAATAAATTTTAATGGGTGATAGGTCTGGAATTTCTCATTTGACACTTAAGGTGTGCTACTTGTGCTCTTTATATTAATCTTGTTCTGTCATAGTTCTCTCTTCACTTCGACCTCATATCCTTCCTATAATGTAAATTGGTACAGCTTAATCGAACTTGGATCTTTGTTTCTTAGGCTTCACAAATAGATTGTTCGTTTTTATAGCGAGGCCTAGTTGGCGTTAAGACAAATATTTTGAATTCAGCATATTACAAAAGCCTTATTTCTTATGCTCAGATGCTAGCTCCGCAGAAACTTCTGCTGCCCATTTTGTTCCATATATTGTTCCAGCGCTTGTTAAGCATGGGCCGCCATTTTTCTATCGGCTGCGAACACTGCAAATTGATACGCAATTTAAAAGTTCAGTGTTCCGGCATGTTTTTAATAATATCTTCTTTTTTCCTTATTCCTTATTCCTATACAATCCTGATTTCTTGATATCCACTTCACCGCTAAACAATTTAAATTTAGAAAGCTTAAGACACTGAAGTCCTTGGAAATGAACTATACCACCGATACTCCAAAATACGTGTTGCAACCTAGCAAGATGAAGAAGGGCGAGTCCTCGGGGCAAGAATCAACCTTAAAAAGAAGTGGGGTGCGAAACTACTTGCATACTTTGAAACTTTCAATTTTAGGCCGGCAGCCTATATTAGACCCTCGTGACGCAGAACCTGAGCGTGGCGTGGATGATGAACCGGAGTTGTGGCAGAGAGAAATTTTGCACCCTCACTATATGTTACGGGCAGCGTCTCGGCAAAGAATGGGGTACGAGGCTGAAAGATTCAGGCGCTACTACGACTCGCCAAACGAGATCAACACAAGATTGCCTTTCGTTGTCGAAAGTGCAGACACAAGCACTAGATTTTCCTTCAGTGAGGCATGTGAGAATAAGGACAACTTTTTGGTGGTCCCAAGAAACAGTGTGGATACTTCCCATAACAATGAAGAGAGCCTGGTGTGGCTAAGAGCCTTCCATGAATTTGTCAATGGCTTGAAAACGTCCGGAAACAAATTCATGACTTGGCTTCGTGGGCTGCAAGGTCCAAATGATCTTGAGAGTGTTCTTACAGATGACATTATTTTTCAGCCCGACCTCTACGATGCAGTTTGGGATCACGCCAGGGGACCCGACTTCTACGCCGTGTCATTAAGAGACCAGCGTGTTCTACGGGCCCGGTATTTACAAAGACGCGTAGCAGCCGGCCCTGGATCAAATATGGAATTTTGCCCACCAGGAGGGAGTTTGAAGTCCAGCCAATCTGCTGCTTTTGCTTGGCCCGAGTCGAAACTTGCAGCAAAAAATGGGTCTCTCAAAAGAAGTACGGAGGAAGCAGCCTTGATGAGAGAGTTTGAGGGGCTTGGTGCATTTTATGCAAACGAGGCAGTCGACCTTTTCTGCACGGAAGCTGACACACCTCAGGAAGTGAAGAAGATAGTGCCACGCCGTTCTACACTTCGCAAGCCTCATTTCTCGAGATCGTCCTTCAGATTCAAGAGAGGCCCCAAGAGCGAGCGAAATAAGCCAAATGGTTACCCTGCCGCGGAAGTTCCAAACACAGCAAGTATCAGCCCAGTACTGAGTTTTGACTGGGGATCGATTGGAAGCGAAAGCATTTGGGAGCCTGAGAACATTCCGAAGTTTTACGAGGAAAAGAGAGGTGAGGACCTATCCAAGGACTTGGAAACATCGGAATCTCAATCATTGTCATTGAGAAACTCCGGAAGAAAGTACAACAGTACAACGCAAAGTTCATCCGACCGCCATTTAAGTGGCTTTGGACAAAGTTCTCCCGACTTTTGGGAGGAAGACAAGGAGGACGAGGTTTGCCTCAAGCCCTTATCTTTGGTGAAAGACTCCAGGAATTATTCTCAGCTGTTCAATTTGAATGAAGCCCGCAATATCTCAGGAGCTGAACACGTCTCTCAAAAAGCCTCGCTGATCCAGGAGTCTGCTTTTGTTTCTCATCTGGAGGCAGAATCTCATTCCGACATTCCATCAAAAGTTTCAAACCGAGAGATTCTTAAAGAGCTCAAGCTTGTCAGGAAGCTATTGAGAAAGGACAGACTGAAGTCGGAAAGAGGTACAGCTACACACTGCTTCACGGACAAGAACGGACAAAAGGTTTTGAAAGCAGGAAAGTCGCTCATTCCTATCAGCCTGTGTATATCCCCAAGCAAACAGCGATCAAAGCCAGGGGCTGCCAAGAGGGCTTCGATCAGACTTCTCCGGCAACCTATAAGAGTTCAATCAAGCTGTACAAAAAACTTGGCAAAGTCATGCAATGCAGTTGTGCAAGATGATGAGGAATTCCCTGTTGAAAAATGGAACTTCGCTTTAGAATCCTCCTTCAGTAGCCCATGGATGCTAAGAAGTCTGAGAGTTCAGCGCTTTTTCAGCAGTCTATTGGGTAAGCAGGCTGACTGCCCATCTTTGTGGACTGCGCTCTCTCTCGATAAAAGCGCAAGGTGTTTGGCGTTGAGATATCAATTTTTGAAGGGTGATGACCTCTATCTTTTTTCTGATGCTTTCCAAGTTCTTAGAGCAACAAACAACTTCAGCGATATCACTCTCGAATTAGCAAACCCGCTTCTCTCTGAAAGTGACTCAGAGTGTTTGCAGAACTATAGCCTGGAACATGAGGAATTCGAGAACCCTTATCTCTACCTCAAGCCTATCAAGAGTGCTCAGGTTTTCCAAGCCAATATATTTTCAAGGGAGAAAGGAAAACAAAGCGCTCCTTTCACTGCTAAATACTTCAACCAGCCTTTGTCTGATGAAGAAAGAAGGAGAATGGACAAAGCTTTGTGGGCCCTGGTATTACTATGCCGCCAAAAAACCGTCGAACTCAAATTTCTGCCAGAATTCGAAAACTATCTGAACACGCTCGATGCATTCCGCGATTGTTTTGAATTCTCTCGGAAACAGTATGCGAGTGTTGCAAAAAAGCAAGTTTCTGGGTTTGTAAGCCACTTAGTCGAGTCGAGAAATGAAATCTTGTCTGTCTTCGAGACTTTAGTGGATTATGGATATGAATACTCCATTCTCATCAATTTCCTTGGGAGTACACCTAGCTCTGAAGAAGCCTTGCATGGGGCACAGAGGAAGTGCACCAGTTTGCTCAGACTCTTGGAAATCTCGGAGTCCCGCCTCCACAAAGTTCACACTTCTGTTTCCCATATGGATCGAAACTTTGCGAAGTTTGTTGTGCCGATGGTCAGTCTAGCACAAACTGCTGTGCTTAGTCGAATTGAGAGCTGCGAGGCGTATCACGATTTTTGTTTGTTGAACCTGGGAGTGCTGATAGATGTCACCGAATGGCACAACCATACACAATATCATCGGCTCGTCAATGAACTGGAGTTTTTGATGGATCGCATGGAGCTCTTTCAAGCATCCACGCTCGGCGATGTTTTGAAGAGTTTATTATACTCGCTCAAAGTGGTCGACGGAGTCAATAAGAATCTTAAGCGGAACCTTGGTATTATTGAGACTGGTATTACAGTCAACGAACCTGATCAAAATCGATCTGAATCACCAGAAGCCCGTGACTTTTTGGCTTCAGAGGAGATTGCGGACCCGGCTGAGGAAGCTCGGTCTAGCTTGCTGCGTCGGTCTCCACAACCTGAGGTGACACTTGATCCTTACCCAGACGCACTTTTATTCCAAAGATTTGGAAGCTACCGCTCCTTTTCTTGATAAGCCCCATAGGAAAGTGCAATATTCTATATGTAATGATATGTTTGTTTTAAATTTTTGTGTAGCCAACGTGTTGCTGAAGGACAAAATTTTGGCTTCATATTTCGGACGATTCACCTGCTCAGACGAGTTTTAGTCTCGGGTGTCACATTCTAAAAATATATGAGACTAGTCATCACATCATCACCAATGATTCTTTTTTTAGCCTACTGCTGACGCGGGTCTCTCAAAATTCTCCGAAAGCTTGCTGAAACCTGCTATTGCCTTTCTGCTTTGTTTACGTTGAAGCACGGCGTTAAAATGCCCCACGCTGTGGGGAACTTGTTACGAGCGGGGGATCCAGAAGATGGTTCGTCCTCAATGTGACTATAATGTGCGGGGACAATTTAACAATTCGTTCGGAGCCTTGTTATTATTTAATCGCTTCTTCCAAAATAAGAGGTGATGATTTCCTGGCTGGTGGTAACATATAGTGAGTTGAATTCGGTTACCACGGGGCATGCCTCAGCGAGGCTAAAATACTGCTTCGCCGATTTCGGACTGTGGCATGCTAAGCAAGCCACCTGGCAATGATGCACAATATGTACGCGCCGAGGGACTTTTGCAGATGTACTACATGAGCAAGCCTGAAGAAGATGCAGTTTTGTTGCAACAAGCAACTTTGCGTGGAGGCGCAAGGGCGATCCGCTCCGAAACAATCGCGGGCCAGCTTTTCGTGCAGGGGTGCAGGTCAGCTTGCAGCTATGAGAACCAGACATCTGTAATGTGCTTTAACTGAAAGAGGTATAGAAGATTGAAGTCACCAGCATTTGCATTGTGAATTCATTTCTATTTAAAAAAGAAATTTCTGAAGTTTTATGAAGACGCTGCGGTCCTACCTCTTCTCAAAGAGAAGCCTAGAAAAGGCTCAAGTGAGCTTTCCCCGGAAAATTGCGAAGATTTCCGATATGCATGATGGCGCAAAAGCGCAACATGTTTCTAAAATTAGAAGATTGACCTGCAGTGTGACGTGACTCGAATATTTTGTTCTCATCATTCATTCGAATTCTTGCACTTCCATTTTCTTGCACTTTCACATTCTTGGCAATGTCGGTGCTCATAATTGTAAACTGCTGGTGAAAGAATCCACTATATGAGGGACCATAAATCCGGCAGTCTGTGCTCGATGTGACCTAATTATCAAACCAACATCACATCAAAAATGCTCGCTCTTACTGCTTTATTGTCCCTCGCTACTTACGTCTTCGCCGACGAGACCTTCTCCCTTACCGCCAAAGGTGACGGTATCAACTCCAAAGTCGGCATCGACGGTTCTAAATTAGCTTTGAACAACCAGGCTGCCACTTTCATCTTGCAAACCCCCTCAGGCTACCTCACTGCCAATGGCCAGGACGTTGTTCTCACGCCAACCGGAATTGAGCTCGGCTCCGAGGCCAACCACTCTAAGGATTTCGGTGTCGAGGACGGAAAGCTCAGAAGCGGCCCATCTTCTGATAAATTCGATTTTTACAGCTGTCCAGATGGAACTCTTGCTAACTTCCAATGCCTGGGAGGTGTGGCCATCACATTGTACACGGGCGATGTGATAGAGACCGCTTCGAGCGCCGGACCAAGCTCCAGCTCTGCTTCTCCTACGCAACAAACCACTTCCGCTTCCTCCAAAGTCTCTTCGAACACCTCCGAAGTGCATTCTGCAACCCATGAAAGCTCTGTCTCGGCCCCAGAAACCTGGTCTACTTCGGTGGCACCAAGCTCCTCGGTAACTCAGGCACCAGGCGCAAACAGCACCGTCACAGACCTCCACTCTACTCTTGTGACCATTACTTCATGTCTGGACCACGCTTGCACAAAGTCCTCTGCTAATGTCTCGACCTTTGAAGCTGGAGCTAGCCAAGCCAAGTACGCCGCGGGTGCTATCGCCATTGCCGGTGCCTTGTTGTTGTGAAGTTGATGGGTGCTGTAAAATAGTAATTTAGATAACGCTGGAACGTAAACAGCCGTTCGTACATACGAGAAAAATGAGAATTTGTGTTTTTTTACGCCATTAGTAACTCTAAATAATGAAGTCGCGTCTTACAAGTTAGAAGCTACATGCCATTTCTTTTGGCGGTTTACCTATTTTCTCACTCTGCCTAGATAGTGAAACAAATCATGCCATCTCATTGGGCTTGTCCTCGAGCCTTAACCTTCTTCAAAAAGTAGGTCCTTTTGGCCGTAATACTGAGAAACAACCGTCAATACCATATCAACACATAGCTGTGCCACTTCGGAAACGTGTGCCCCGTCAGCGGCGCCCTCGAGGAACTTTTTACGTAGCCTCTGTGCTTTTGTGCCCAACGCCCTGACTATGGCCTGCTCTTGATGATCCAAAGCATTGTCCAAGCGCACAAACGTTGCAAAAATCCAGTCATGCAAATATTCGGGCATGGATCCCAGGAGCCACTTGGTATAATATACAATAAGCTTGATTACTGTTGGGTGCTCGAGCAGCTTCTTGAAATAGTCTTGCAGAGGTGCAGGCGATGTGAATATGAGTTGCCTCCAAGCTGTGGCTGATTGAGGTATTGAGTTGAGATATTCTTGCGAGACTGCTGGAGACAAGACCATCTTCGAATCCGGCGCCAACTCTGAAGAGTGTGTCTCATGGGAATCTAGAAGACCTGCCTGTACGTGATCCGAGTTTTGGGTGATTTTTGGCATTTCTTCGTCAGTTGATGTTGGTTCCAGTTCGAAATCGAGCTCTTCTAATACAAAAGTTGAGGCGACATTTTGCTCAAATTCGACATTCTTCTGCTTTGATCGGTTTAATTCTTCCATTATCTTCGACATGTATTCCAGCGAGAGAGCAGACAGCCCCGGGGCCGTTCTAGAAAGATTTTGCTCCCTTGAATATGACTTTTTAATCACATCATCACGCTTCACGAAATGACACACCGGGTCATTTTCTGCCTCTTTTCTTACTGACTCGAGATATTGGAATACCAGTACGTCAGCATCCGATTTACCGTCTAGCGGAAATGCTCTATGCTGTCCAAAAACTTCATCTAGAGGTCCTTGAGTATAAGATTTTTCTGTTAGTTTTGATCGCTTGGGCTCATTGTTATATCTTTCGACTGATCTTTTGCACATGAGAATCTGGGGTTCAAGATAAGGCGATGACCGCGTCAATGTCCGAACGTCTTGTATGGCAAATCACGTGATCCTTGTTTATTGATTCGGGTGGTTCTAGACAGGGCGTAAGATTTCATTAGTAGCTTGACCGAACTCTACTTTTCAATCATGAGGGATTAGTGGCATTACTTGGCGGTGAATTACTCATCATCTGTTGAGTTTTAAGACAGATCAAACGATCGTGTTTCGTGGGAATACAGCAGCGAGACTTGAAGGTCAATGTGGTCTTCACTTTAGGACCTGGACAAATATTTCGCCCCTGAAGCTGGAGTTTCTATGAGCAACAATTCCGTTGGTTGCTATATGCTCTGATGAAATAAAATGTGAGTGCCATGATTGTCACTTTTGCTTCGTTTATTGATGATAATTTTATCATGGCCTCTCAAGTAGCTCCATTCTCAACCGTGGCTGCTGACTTCTCATCACCTTCATCTAGCTTTCTCTTCTTCCTTGCTATCACTGGACCCCTGCGAAGTTTGTTGAGAAGCTTCTCGTTGAATCTAGATTTGCAAGTGGGACAATTTCCCAGCTCCGGGATGATGCTCATAATACATAGGCACACGGAACAAACGTACCCAATATCCACAGGCTTACCCAGAATAAAGCAGCTCGCCTTGTAATCAACATTTGTGTTTGTCGGCAAAATGACTACTGATCGGAGACATGGCTCGATGAAGTATGCGGTAGAGAGTGTCTGGATGAGGCCCTTGGGCTCCGTAATGTGCAAATAAACCCCTTTCGTGGCATCTGCAGCTTGCTGGAGATACGGAGAATCCAAGTTGCCGAGCTTGGCCACGTCAATGGGCACCTTCATTTTCTGTGCAGCGAAAATCGAGTTCATGATTGCGATATAATTCGTGTCATGAGTATCGCTAGCAGACACAATGAGAATACGCGAGTCCAAAGAGGTGGGCAGCGCATTCCCCGAGTGTACGGAAGCATCCGCGGGGCCTGTCGTATTAACAGCAGATGTTGTGGAGTTGATGGCAGAGGCCGTTGTGGTAAGAATCGACTGGTCAAAATGAAGCATTCTATTAGTATACGTGAGCGCCATCAGCAATGCTCCAGAAAGTGACGAGGCACCCAGAAGTAATTTTGACCCGTTTCCAGGGGCCGCAAGTCTCTTCAACTCGACATTTAGTTCCAGGAGAACTGTCGTGTCCACCATACGGAACTGCCGGTACATGCCTGGATTGACAAGCGTAGTCTCCGATCTGCTCACCTCTTCCGAGCCATTTTCATCCAAATCCTCGTAGCGTCGGTCCGTACAGGGGTGTAGGAAACGAGATCCCGAGGGCAGCGATGCAATAACGGCCACCTGATTGCTGTTGTTGAGCGCAAGATGTGCATTGAGGAAAACTAGAAGCGATTTCACCACTTCCTGGACAGTTATTCGAGCCTTGATTGCGTGCCATGCTTTCGGGCTGAGATCGAGAATGACCGTGAGCAAGGACGAGTTTTCACTCACCTCTTCTGTTGCAGGAAGCTCGGTGAATGCACTTTCTGAGATTTTATCCATGACTTGAAGCCCTTCTTTGTTTGAAAATTTGGTTGGTGGATAGAATGGAAACAAAGACCCGATGATGTGCAAAAATAATTGGATAATGAGGGAATTGCAAAAACCGCAAAAGTTATTAAACTAAACAAGTTGCTAAAGTTGCAGAAGTTGAGATTTGAGTGTTTAAAGACTCGAGGTAGTTTTCTGTAGAGTAAGATCGTGGAGTGCAGCAAATGAAAACGCGTGAGCAGACTTCGACCAGGGCAGTTTGATATCTTGAGCTTTTGGAGTATTTTTAATTTGCGCATAACTATGCCCTATAAAAACATCATCCGATTTTTTTTGTGTTTGGATTTTATTGAAAATTTATTGAAAAAATAAAGCCAAGGTGGAGTCGTAATGTTGAGCGTAGTTATATCAACACATGTTCTCTTTTTCGCAAGAGCCACGCGAATTGAACTACAGTGTATGATGAGTATTTAGCAAATTGAATCGGAATATCTTTCTTCCCGTAAGCAAAATGAGACATGACGGTGATCAGTAGCAGTCCCAAGCAACAATCGAAAGCACCTTTGTTTTTATTTATCTCGAAAGTTTCGAAGGATTCTGATTCGAGGCACATCACAAACAAGGCCCTTGATGACACAAGCCCCAATTACATTTCAATTTGATATACCCGACGTACTGTAACGCACTTATCTATATTTTTTGTCTAGTTCGTTGCCCTACAGCTCCCACATCTATGACAGTGTCCTTGAAGATCCCGTCACTTCTTCTATCTACTTCCCAATATCCTCAAACCAATCTTCTGGACGGGCTTCGATGAAGTCGGACATGATTTTCTTGCACTCAGGGTCGTCCAAGTTGACGACTTCGATACCCATAGATTCGATCAAGTCCTCTGCGCCAACAAAGTTCTGGTTTTCACCTAGCACAACGCGCTTGACTCCATACATGATGCAAGCCCCAGAACACATATTACATGGGGATAACGTGGTATACATTGTGCACTCTTTGTATAAAGCACCCGGCAATCTACCAGCATTTTCCAACGTGGAGATTTCACCATGCAAAGTGGCAGAGTTCTTCTGTATCCGCATGTTATGGCCTCGGCCCAAAACTCTTCCATCCTCGTGTATGAGGGCACCCCCTATAGGAATTCCTCCCTCAGATAGACTTTTTCTTGCTTCCTCAAGAGCAATCTGCATTCCCAACTTGTCATCAAACGGCATTATATGCTTTTTCCTTTAAGTGTGGGGCTGCAAAACTGTCCTCGGCGTTTCTCCCTTCTGACAAAAGAAGCCCCGCGCATCGGGACTCCTCACTTGTATACACGAATATAGCCGCTCCGCTCTCCAACAACAATCATAGGAAATGGATATGTGACCATGACAAGACTTGTCACTGCATCGTGATTTTCATACTGCGTGAAAATCGCGTCACCCGCTGTGCTCGGAATCTCATACGACATGCTCACACTTGAACCCATGACAGTTCTGTTAAACTTAGATTTGACATCGTGCAACAGATGTGACTGACTAATGTCGCCAACATTCCAGAGGGTGAGTCGATTGTCACATGTAGAAGTAAGGATTGTCTCATTGGGATTAGTTCCGCTCTTAAAATTGTAAGTCATGGAAGTGTTGCATTTGCTCGAACTTTGTTCAAAGTCCAAGGTAAACTGCTCCATGATATTTTCGAAGGTTGTGGTTTTCAAAACATCAGCTTTATGAAGTGTGTATTTCTTTAGTTTGGGGATGTCTTGCTTGGAACTGAATATCTCCTTACACTCAAAAGTCGGTACACTCCAAACTGTAACATCTTGCCCGTCAGCGCCACCAATCATGGCAAAGTATTCTTGATGTTCTTTCGAATTCTGTCTTGATGCATACGAGATGGGAATCAAGTCTTGAATCCCACAAGGAGCATCACCTAATTGGTCAGAAGAAACCTTCCACGTCTGGAGCAAGATTTCAAAGCGCAAGTCCCATAGACATAACACACCCTCTGATGTACCCAACAATAACCAGGTATTAGATTTAGATATCATGAACGAATTGGGCACACCATGTTGAGTCGGATTGAGAAGATCAAAAACCTTTTTAGTCTTGAAAACTTCGAAAGCCACGAGTTGACTGGTGCTTGTCGCCACCACCATAAGATTTTTCGAGTTCATTCTGGTAAAGTTTACGCATCTGGCGAACCCTTCGTCTAGCTTGAATACGCGTATCATACTCAATTTTGAATACCTGAGGATTTTACGGTTCTTTCCCCGCAAGACTTGGACCCTAAATAGCCTCACCCGCCCGTCTGATGTAGCGACCGCAAACACAAATCTATTGGAAAGAAACGTTATGTCTGTAACTCCATTTTCCAAATTGAGAGAAAGCACTGCGGTCTTTGCGGAGGCGTTTTCCAATTTCGTAGAGTCCCAAACTTTCAAAGCACCATTCTCTGAGCCAGTGACAAAAAATTCTGAGGACGGGCACAAAGCAATCTTGGTAATCGCGTCGATTGATCTTGCATCTTGATTTGTGTTGATGTGCGTAACTTGAGTTCCATTGACGTAAAAGGAACGATTCCTGTGGACATCATTTTCGCTATTACTCTTGATAGTTTGACCAAACTCAACAAAGTCATCAAATGAAGGCTTGAGGTCAATATTTTGCAAGTAAGAAAGAATATGTGTATTTTGCCTTTCGAAGTTGTGTTTGATCGTCACGGATATGATCTCCTCTTCGCTCACACAGTACACTTTGTGTAATTGTTTTCGCAAACCTGTTTGCAATTCTTGGTATTGGTGAGAATGGCTTTTAGAACTAGGCTCATCGTGAGGGGAATTGAACTCTGCAAAGATGTTGGACTCATCTGTCTGAAGTGAAGCTGTGGCTTTGGCCCCCCGAACTAGAGCGCTTGATCCTGTGATGCTCTCGGTCAAATTTTTAAGCCGTGAGCTATCTCCGGGCTCCAAATTGAAGGTGATCCCTTTGTCACGATTTGTCATAGCCTCAGACTTGTACTTAAAATTGCAGAAAATATTCAAAGGGGGGACGTTCAGGCTTGTCGCAAGTTCAAAGTTCGTAGAGTCCCCTGATTCTACGTAGGCCCCCGATCGGCTAACGCCTATCAAGTAAATTCGCAAAGCTGCGATCTTCCAAAGATCACGCTCTTCCATGCCGATAGATTTTAATTTAAGAATCCATTGCCTGTCATTATGAGAAAGAGGTGTGTCCGTCAAAGCATTTTTTTCGGTTGCTGAGGTTCTGCTCGAGGAACTCCCTGCGAGGTAGATGGACTTGCCCATTTCCTTGGAGTAAGATATCGCTTTGCTCTTTCCCTTGGCTCTGAAAACAGAGACTCCACTTTGCTTCCAAAACAAAGATTTTCCTGTAGACTTTGAGAGCCATGTGAACGCCAATTCGAGCACTTGTCTCGAGATCGGCCTGGTGAGACAAGGGTAAAGCTGGTCCCACAGAAAGACTGAAATATCATACGATAAGTATCCTTTAATGAGTGGATAAAGAAAGCAAAATTTGTCGGCATTCAGTAGGCTCTCCGCTATCAGTAGAATAAGAAATATCATCGAATGCCTAATCCATTCGTTCGGCTGTAAAAGAAGCATGAGTGTGCTAGATAGAAGCTCCTTATAGATAGAAAGCGCGTTGAATTGACCTCTTGGATTAATTATTTTTTTGCTCACAAAATGAGTGAATATTTCAAGAACCTTGAGTATGATGAATGGCTCATGGTCCCCGAGGGTTTGAATCAATAGCGGTAGGAGGTACTGCTCAAATGCCAAAACGCCGATGAACTCGGCTATATTTTTCACAGAGGATAGAAATGCGAGGCGGAGCTGAAAGCTTGTATCGTTCAAGTAGGTGATCAAGTGAGGGAGGATAATGTCGTTCGTTTTGTCAACCCCAAAAAACTGGCACAAGGGAAGGATGTTGGCAAGCAACTCTATCCTCACATTCACGCTAGGGTCCGTCAACAAGGCCTCTGTGATATCTTTCACGTCCGCTCCGCAGCGATTGATGACGAATTCTTCATGGCTTCTTTCGCCTTGCGCGCCATCTGTAAGTGGCGAGACATGTCTTGACATCAACATGAAATTATCAGAGATCTGTACAAGATGGGGTAAACATGCCGACAAAGCTGACTTGGCTCGAATTATTTCTTCAACCATGGAGCCGTTGAGAAAAGCAAGAGCTTTTAATTTTGGAAACACAAAGTCATGAAAGACATGCGAGTTGATCGGATTGACAGTCGAGCAACTTCCCAACAAGTTCGTCATTGCGATTATGGACGTGCTAGCCACAACCGAAGAGACGTCGTGAGTGTCTTGGACAAAAGAAGGGCCTTGATTCTCGACGCCAGGATCTCGTGAAACCTTAGCGATGAACTCGTCGAGAAAGCTGCATAAATAAGGAAGACAGCGATCCAACTTTGCTTCATCACCTATGTGTTCAGACAACGCTAGTATGATTTCGCAAGCTCTGATTTTGTTTCGTGGACGCCGAATAGTTTTCAAGAGTGAGAATACGGTGTCCAATACAATCAATGCCTCCTGATTTTGGTGAAAATGTGTCTTTTGACTAGCCATTTTGATTGAGTAATTGGCGGGAAGTCCTTTTAGATCAAGTTTCAAGTGGGGAAATGCGGTATCCTCTGTATGTGGTTCTGTTCGCAGATAGGCATACCCAAGAGCCTCACTGAGATCATCAAAACACTCGTGTATTCTTTCGAGGATTAAATCACTAGGGCTCAGGTCTTCGCCTTTCGTGCTCGCAACAAAATTGCTGGATGTGTTGAGTTCAGACATGAAATCGTAGAAGAAGTCATAGAAGAATTCCGGGAAATATGAACCACGGTTCAAAGCTAGAATTTCCAGAGCCGGAAGGCGTTTTTCAGGATCCAAACACAACAAGCTCTTCAATATACCTTGCACATCTGGGTCGGTCACTCCCAGAATATTGGGCGCCAGGTTGCCTTTTTTGTATTTGTACAAGTCAGAGAGGGTAAAGGGTGGCTCTCCATCCATGTAAAGCTCTGCGATTACACAGCCTAGCGAAAACAAGTCCATTGAGGGCATAAGCTTCCAATTGTGGCGGTCATGGGTGATCGGCTTCTGAGATGACTTGTTGTAGAACCTCTCAGGAGCCACATAGCATGCTCTTCGATTGGAGCTATCGAAGAAAAACACAAACTCGCTCGGATTGTCGTCGGGCAAGTACACAGGTTTCACGTTTTGAGCAAAATCCGCTAGTACAAGCCAGTTTGAGCTGGTGACGAGGAAGTTCTCTGTTTTCAAGTCGCCGTGGCAGATATGGAGACGGTCATGTAGCAATTCGACGGTCTTGAGCATTTGGAACACGAGCCAGCGTTTTTCAATTGGCGCAAGAAAAGGTCTTAGCGAAAGCCTGTCGTAAAGATTGGTCTTTACCAACTGCCGAACTAGGTATCCGGCAGATTCAGTCTCAATGATCTCTCTCCACATTAACAAGTTCGGGAAAGGTGCTAGGAGAGACGCCTCTCTCACCAAGAGTGACGTAGTGTCTTGTAATCGCACACTTCCTTGCGGCGGTTTGACAAAAATTTTAATTACCACTAGGGTTCCCGTTTTCATATCATATGCTTTAATCGTTTTGAGAAACCGCGTATTATTCAACACCTCTAGGAATTTGAAGCCAGGTAGCACATCGACATACGACCTGATTGCTACCGTATGAGCATTGGGCGCGAGAAGGGATATATTCGCACCCATGGTAAAACTTTTTCAGGCCGAAAAGCTGAGGTAAGCTGAAATTGATTTGGGATTGTTAGCTGTTGTGTTAGCTGTTATCGCAGTGAACCGATAGCCTGTATTCTGTGCAGCAGCTAAGTATTGCATGTGGGTGCGGCAGTAGTTAACCGCAGTAGTAGTAATACAAGGATTAAAGACATGGCCGAAGAGCTATTTCGTCAGTTTCATTACAAGCATTTTGTCTTTCTTTATTTATCGAATTTTTCATTTTTCTTCGTCCTTCTTCTTTCTCCAAATTTTTTTTTTTTTTTCTTCCTTTGTTTACCAGTTCATCAATAAATGGCCGTTTGGCGAGTCCTGGGAGATTGCCACTTATAAGGAAAGAGCGGAGACGTAAGCATGCCACTTATATGTTGGCTCGGTCACATCAGAATGCGCAAGAATGCACAATATCACTTTCTGACCTAGCTTGCAACTTTCCCTTTCCGGATTTAGATGAAAAGCCATCGTATAGCTGGCTATTATCTTACTCTACATGCCGGAATATACCCTTGTCATACTCCCTCACAGGACTCCCTTACAGTGCCTAGTAGACCCTCACAGTACCTAGTAGACCCTCACAGTGCCTAGTAGACCCTCACAGTACCTAGTAGACCCTCACAGTACCTAGTAGACCCTCACGGTACCTAGTAGACCCTCACAGTACCTGATACTCACGACACGGTCCACCTACGAGTGCCTGTGACGTGTGTCTGAGTCGTCGTCGGAGATGTCAAACGAGTCTATTCTTCTCAATCCGACCGTCTCCTCGTTATCGTAGTCGCTGCGAGAAAGCTGCATCGATCTTCTCACTGATGAAAACCCGCCCACTCCGTTATCCATGGGCCCCATGTCTTTACCATTGTGCACGCCGAAGATCTCCTTGTCGTAGCTTTCAGGGGTCTTTCTCAGGATGTTGAGCAAATACACGCCCGAGAAAATGATGAGGAACCCAAGTAGCAAAGAGATGATGTTGATGTACGACGTGGTGTTGAAGCCCTGGAAAAGCACAAACGACGACGCAAGCGTGCATGTAGTGAACGTCACGTAATACAACGGGTTGACGATTGAAGTGTCGAACTGGTCTAAGGCCTTGTTGAAGTAGTTCATCTGGGTCAAAATGCATACCACCACAATCACAATGAACAC
This sequence comes from Metschnikowia noctiluminum, assembly GCA_030578735.1. Classification (NCBI taxonomy): domain Eukaryota; kingdom Fungi; phylum Ascomycota; class Pichiomycetes; order Serinales; family Metschnikowiaceae; genus Metschnikowia; species Metschnikowia noctiluminum. The sequence continues at coordinate 72,145 of JAKTYO010000241.1, read as the reverse complement.
GTATGTGGAGGCATGTGAAAACTGGTTGTTCCCGGCAAACGTCAACTTCAACGCAATGCCGAATGCCTTGATGGCCATGACGGAAATCGAGCCCACGCTCGAGCAGATCGAGATGTAGATCATCGGGTTGGTGTGCCCGTACTTGGGCACGATTTTATAGATGGTGAAAAGCGAGTATGCTGCCACGATAAACGCATAGAAGAGAAAGCCTGGTTGGGTGGCACGCGTGAGAATCTCGTCCACGGTCTCGATCTCTCTTTCGGCCGGAGCATGGATCACAATGATGGCCGATCCCATGAGACAAATGGCACACCCCATTCGTCCCAACGTCCCAAGCTCCTCTCTCAAAAAGAACGCTGCAAGCACGGCTCCTATAATCACCGATAACGCGCCCAACGGCGTGACCAAGATGGCGGGTGCAAACGTATACGCGGCGAAGTTCGCCACTTCTCCGAGCGCCATCGTAAGAATCCCCGCCCACCAGATCGGGTTCTGCAAGTACTGGTGGCCCGTGGCATTGTCTGCGCCCATTCGGGACGACGTGTCCATGAGGCCTTTTTTGGTGATAATGAACGAGGTGCCGATCGCCAACGATGACAGGACCGCAAGTGCAAGCCCTATGTACTTATCATCAACCATAGTGTGTGTGTGAAGAAGGGGATGTCTCGCTATCCGCGTGAGCTATGCAAATCTCGAATATCTTCAGATTGACTGTTGATAATGAACACGTTCGATCGCGGTGGCTTGCATGCACGCACGCCTGGCTGAAACGGCGGCGCTCACGTGAAAAGCAAGAAGACCCGGAAAGAAATAACTGTAGGTAGAATGGATGTAATAAAAAAGAGTGGGAGAAGATCTGATATGTAGGAAGGATGACACGGAGCAGAGCTGAGTGGAGCAAAGCAGAGCAGAGCAAATTTCAAGATCTTGCAAGTAAACTACGTCAGTAGATTCGAGAACGTGGGGTGAGTGGCATGCGAAACGAGAGTGCCTCACTTTTTGGAGTCCGTCTCGATGCACTTCAGGGTACTGCAAGAGTGGACTCGTTCATTGCGTGCGAATAACATAGCCTGACTGGCCAATGGGGCTCATATAAGAAGCCCCTAATTCCGAGTCTCAAATCTTCAGCCTTGTATTATTGTTTATGAAAGTGACTAGATTGAAAGTAATGAATTCTGGTTCTTTTGGCGCAATTAGGTGACATTTTCTTGAAGAGGCCCGCCTGATAATAGTCCATCAGAGTCTTAAGTAAAGTTTATTGGTGAGTATGTAGAACGTTTATGCACCATCCATTCGAGCGCACATTCTGCCCTTCTTTTTTGAGCAGCACATAAATACAATTATAAAGGACAGTGTAGTAGTACGAAATACATATTTGGCGGCCTCTTTTGAGAACTGAGCGGGGATATCGTTATCCTTAATGGATCCCCACCCTTTCCTAGCTTACAGGCGCCCGAAAAGCCTGCGGAAAGCACCCGGTTTCTTCTCTTTACCCGAGGTGCTTTTTTTCCGGTGGTCCATATTGTTGTTGTCCAACTTTTTGTTAATCGCTCCGCACACGGCTTTCAAGAGATACTTTCCATCGAAGCCTCGCCCATCCACCTTATTCTCTAGCCATGGGACGGTATCGACAATGTCGCGCGGAAGATCGGAAAGACTGTCATCCAAGTACTCAAGGTGCCTCTTAGCTTTGGCATCCGCGCCAATTTGCACAAACTGGATGCCAAATGAGTTGGCTAGAGCATTATGCTTTTCCAAGTTCTTAACAATCCATCTCACCACAGTCTCGACATCATCGGTGAATTCACCGTCCGTAATAGCGATGACGTTGACTGGCTTTGTACGTACTGGATCGAAATCTTTGAAATACTCGTAGGCAATTTGCTGAAGCCTTCGGCCCATATTGGTCAGCCCGGACGGCGGTGCGCTATCAAATGCTTGTGCGATTTGCTCGGGAGAACACCCCAAATAGCCCTCACTTCGGTTGATGAAGTATATATCCTGGCCGTCCTCATCCCACTCAGAACACAAGTTGCTGAAGGAGACAAGCGCGTCACGTGCACTGGGCCATGCCACAATCCCGGAGATCTTCTCCCTCCATGCCATCAGGCTGCTGTCGTCCACAAGGTAGACAATGTCGTATCCCTTGAGGGCACTTAGCTGAGACTCGGGAATCAGAGTTGTCGTGATAGCACGTGGTACATTAGTGACAGGAGCATTATTTGCATTTTGTTTGGCATTGACCGGCAGGTACGGTGGCGGTTGTTGTATTGACATGTGAATATAATCTGCAAGACTCTTGTTGCGGGCGATTTATGTAGGATCGAGTAAATCAGCCTGGTTTTATTCCCAGAAGAGAACCACCTCCGCAGTGTTCAAGGCCGACCACGCGACTGCACGCACTGCCCAGATTGACGAGTTCGTGATGAATTCGTGCACACAATGATAAGACATGGTTATGAGACCGTGGAATAGATGACACTGCTGTACCGCAAAGATCATTCATGAATACGAATGTTTGCGGAATTGGCTTTCTCTGTAATCGAATGCTTCTGGAAAAGATTGTCCATGATTTGGCAAGCTCGGACGTGTCAAGAATCGGCAACTTATGATTTGAATTGTGTTCTTCTGAACCAACCATCTTTTCGAACTCTTTTTTCTTTTTTTTTTTTTTTTTTGCCCTATGTACATTTCTCGAATATGGAAAGCCTCTGAAATCTTGAGGTACGCTGCTCGTATCAATCTTGAGTCAGCTTCAAGCAATTTTGCAGAGTACCATATCCGATATCTGATCAAATCCGACAATCCAGAAATGCGAAACTAGTTCCAAAATCACGCTCTGACTTATCACAGACTTGACGCGACGCATTGCCACAAGAATTTAGGAGCTTTCCAACCCGACAGTTTCCCGATTCTACGACATCTTGTAAAAGACTGAACATTCCAGAACCTAAGCACTCCAAGATGACCAAATCTTTTTTTTTCCTCACCTTTTTCCGCTTCACAACCTATATACGTACATTAGTCGGAGCCAAGTGTCTTGCAAAATACGCTTCGTACCCCCTCGCGCTATCGCATGGCAGTCGTGATCTTTCCCCGCTCCTTGCCACAATTAATTCCTTCCTCTTTATTCTCTCCTTTTTTCAAAAGCCCGTCTTTCCCCAGGATATAATAAATACCCGATACAAGATAGCTTTTCAAGAGATTTATATCACACGACAGCCGCATCATATTTCTTCGGATAGCGTGATACAAAATTGCTACTTACACACTTGTGTTTAGACGCCTTCCTCATTCGAACCCGTGTCTTGTGTCCTCTTATCGCGCTTATCGCGTGACAGCCATAAACCCTGCAAGCTTTTGATAAGACTCAATTCCACTTTTGAATATACGAAAAAAGAAGGATCAAGAAAGAACAGAAAAACATAGCCAAAATTGAAATCATTAATACTCATATAAGTGACAATGAGCAGAGAATCTGCCCGTGCACCCGAGGACTCGGCCTCACTCCGCAGACTTCTCTCCTCCCACCACTCCATTTACAACACTCTCTCAGACCCTCTCCTAGAGTTGAAACCGCTGGCGCTGCCGCCACTGCTGACGAATGACAAGGAGAAGTACTCTCAAAGCCTTCTGAGAACTGTTTCGCCAGGCAATGAGAGAAAATATCGGCACTGCCTGGCGCTGGCAAGTCTGTCTCCTATGCTTGAAGACTCCTTGGCCTCTCTTCTGTCATGGCAGTCGTTGAACATTTCGCTGTTTCATGACATACCGAGACTGGTTCGCATATCTTCTCCCATCATGTGTGACAACTCTCGCCCTGCTAGTGCATCGATTCTTTCGAACTCAACCGACGAAGATATTTCAACAGAGTCCCTCGTTCTTGTGCCATCTCTCGAGAAGCACATTTCACCTCAAGTTTTGCTTTTTGAAACTGATGAGGAGGACGAGGCCTCTAATGAAGCTCCGCTCGACTTGCATCAGAGGCTGCATTGGAAAGATGTCGAGCCCAAATCCTCCCTCGAAAACCCTCACAGACAGGCTTCAATTCGGTCGGACCTGCTGCAGACGTTCATTATGCCCAAAATGCTGCTCACTGATGAAATAAGCGTCACGCATCTCATGATTGTCAGCTCGACTGATGAATCTTTGGAATGTGATATACACAAATTCGTCGGACTTCTTCAAGATAGCCCTGGTCTCAATACCTTTGGTTTGAAAATAAATCGAATCTCCTTGAAAGAGCATGCGCTGCCAGAGGAAATCTCGCTTGCTAAAGCCACAGACCTTCTTTTGATTGTAAATGATGGATGCGAATGGTTGGTCTCGCTCACAAAGTCGATTGTGTGTGATCAAACACGTCAATCGGCTGAAGCATCTAAACCATCGCTCGCAGTAGTCAACCTTCTATCGTCAGATTACTTCAGTGTCTTATTCGAGATCTTGAGCAGCATGAAGCCGATACAGATGATCAAGACTTCGCAATTGAGCGAACATGCAACATTCGTCAAATTGAGAACAACCTTCGAGACCGAGCTCAAGAGGCGTAGGAAGGATAATGAGTACGATTTCACATATTTCGCTCAGGAAAACAGTTCTCTTTATTCAACGAATGAAGCCTTGGACAGTTTGAATCTAAAGCCGAATTATAAATTCAAGGAGCGAGCAATACGCCAAGAGATGATAATTGCACCCGAATATGACGCAGTAGATCCCTTGAGAATTACTTCAGGATTGCGTCGCTTAAACGTTCTCACCAAGTCTCTTCGCGGACACATGAGCTGGATGCCATGCGATCAAGGAAACATTCCATCAGCTGGGCGTGAACCAATATGGTTCTTGTGCAGCTTTTCTCTCGGAATAGGCTTGGGTTTGACAGTAAATGCCTTGCAAATATTCAAAGTCTTCAAGAGAACGATGTTTGTGGGAACTGCGGCCAGTCCTAGGATCGTATTCAAGCAACAGCCGGGAAAATTTGACTTCCATGCAGTTGAAAATTATCTTGCAGGCCTAGAGGATCAATTCTCAGCTTTAAGGAGTGGTTTTCGAATAGAATTTCAAAGCATTTGCCTAAACTTCAAGCTATTTATGCAAAAGGTGATGTACAAGGTTTTGAATGAATGTAATGAGGGTAGCTTTGGTGTTTTTGACTCGGCGACAAATGGCTTTCGTAAATTGAAAGTCGTATTACTGAGTTACTTCATCTAGTATTTGTGTACTACTAGTTCTTATGTTGCGGGTCAACAGTCACTTGACTATTCGAGGTTTTACTCAACGGGGCGGGTTTATATTTGCAGTTATATAGTTTTGAAACAGCTGTTTTAACTAGTCATGAAGCTCACATTTTTGTAAAAGTCGAGCATAGGGTTTTCGCCTTTCTTAGTCGTAGTGGCCTCAATGTCAGCCCACTGGTGGAGAAAGCCTCGATGCAGTTCGACCTTTGCTAGCTTCCCCGTGCACTTCTTGTACAAATCACAGGCAAGGCTAAAGTCAGTCGGAAACATGATGTCAAAATAGCCTTGGTGGCACATATGAGTGGATACGTCAACCATCTTCTCCTTGATCACAGTTTGAACAACGGGGGCGTTATAGTAGCCTGACATGGTGTTCGTCAAGCTATGGAAGTCTGAACTGATCAAGGAATGATTGGGAAATCGATATTTGAGAATTTGAAAGAACTGAAGAAGCCTTGTGGGAATAAATTCTCCGGGAGTTAAATTGTCTTTGAGCGGAAAAAATCTGTTTGACCATTCCAACTTGCGTGTGGAATGAAGAAGGGGATGGATTTTGTCTTTGTCAGTGATGAAAGGAACAACACTTTGTAATTTTTTCAAATTGCCCTTCAAGCTCTCAACTTGAGGCAAAATCGGGAATTCGCCGTTCTCCCTTAGGTGCAAAAATGCTTCGGTATAATGACTCAATTGAGGGGTGTAAAACTGATAAAAGTCACCCTCGTCATCGATGAGTACATGACCTTCGTGGGGCTCGCCTGTAGATGCATCATAACGCACAACGTCATGCGCAAAATTGTCGAAAACCTCCAAAGCAATGAAAAAGCATGGTTGGTCCACTGTGGTATCCCATTTGAATATCGATTTGTTGATTATTTCAAGCTTGCGAGAGTCCAAGCCACGGGAAATCAATTTCTGGTTGAGTGCCAGGGAATGCTGTTTGACAGCTAACTGTGACAGAATCTCGATGATTTTATACTGTGTGCGAGTGTAGATATCAGGTTCCGTTTTCTTGATGTAGTTCAAGATATTGCACATCAACGTTCCGTTTCCACCACCCATCTCGTAGATTATCAAATCTTCATACGGGTAACATCCGTTGAGCTTGTAGTTGACTATGATATACCTGGCCAATGCCTCACCGTAGTATGGGGAGAAAAGCTCGGTGGGGGTATGCCACAATTGAATTGATTTCTTGGATTGTGGAAAATCCCCCGTGGCCACTACGTCTTGTGTGCGCACAATTTTTGCATATTTGGCCATCTTTGAGTCGGTCGCTTTGACCGCAAGCGTAGGTTCCTTTTCTAAGACAGCTAGTTGACTCGATGTGGTGTTGACAGCAGAAACTTGCGATGCAACTGGTTTGTCGGAGTTCCTGTCGTAACGCGAATATGCGCTTTCCCACTGCTCCATAAACTGATCGACGTCTTCTATATTGTTGTAGTCGAAAGGCTTTACGTTGTGGAAAATCTCGACTTCCTTCGAAAAGTACCCGTAATGTGGATTATAGAGGGAATCCTCAATGAAATCAGAAACGAGCATTTTTGTTCTGCGTGGCCTGGTCTTGATACGCGCTAGGCGGGCTGAATTTGTCTGTGGATACTTGTCAAAAACCTCCTGCGGTCTCTGCTTCTCGAACGGGTAGTTCGTGGCATTCCTGAACATTTTATCTAGCACGTTCAACGATGCCTTTGTCTCTTGAAGCGGGTGCATTTGCGTAGCTGGATCTGATGAGGCTTTTTCGGACTTCGCCATTCGAGATCGAGTTTCATGTTCCAGTTTGAGACGGAATCTAGAACTCAGCTGTTTCGCCTTTAGATCGTGATTCACTTTGAATGCAAAAGTCTCGGGGGTGATCGAGTACTCATGGTGCTTCGAGTCCTTTTCCTCTTTGAGTGGGCCATTAGCTAGCCTTTGAAAGAGTGTTCGTATGGTGATACGATGACTATAATGTCGAAGCATGATAATTTCGAGTGGTGAAGAACACTTGGTACTAAGTTTAAGGTTTCACGCGTGTGTATTTCCTGCAATGAATGTCTGAATTGAAAGGTGCGTGGATGGGTGCGAAGTGATGTTGGATAATGAATGGAAGAAGCGAAAACACATGATCATAAGTTTCAATGAATATCACGTAAAACACCAAGAATGTAGATGGGAACCTAGAGTATTTTGCAAATTGCTACTGAATAGTTGAACCAAGGGTGTGTTGATGAGTTAAAAATTTACCTAGATCACCACTTACTGACGAACCTAAGACCATGCGTTGTGTAGACAAAATACCCATCCTCTAACCTGTCATATATCACAACGTCAGAAGTATATTTTCGGCGTCAATTTCTTGGGGCCCACACTCAAAAATTACCCCTCGACATTCATGGAAATAGAACATTAGATCTAATCCACATCCCAAAATGGATCGCATTTCAAATTTGTTCATGTAACTGTGAATATTCGGCGTTGGAAACTCAAGCTAAGCAGTTCTAAACTCTGTGGCAGAGCAGATCCGGCCTATTTTATCCAATATGGCCATCAGCTTCTGCTTTCATTTTGCAGTGACTCATTCATTCGCCCCATGACCAATAAGCTCAAGCTCAATTTGACTAGCTCGAGAAGACGATGGACTTCTTGCCATCGAACTCTTCTATGGTCTCGATGATTGTTTTTAAGTTATCAATCGAATTACTTACAGCAACACGGATGACACGATCGCTAACACCAGCAAAAGAGGCAACTAGGGTGGCACCCTGGGTCGAGAAGTCAACCGATATTTCATCTTTTTTTAAAACGGGATCGACTGCGATAGCCTCACGTGCAATTTCAGCTTGCCTGGTGTTTTCAAACGGAATGTTAAGCGTGACGATGTGGTTTAGAGTGGCCATGATAAAAGGTGAGTTGTGAATTATAATGAGCTGAAGTTTCAAATGTGGTGACTAGTCTCATGTATGAGACTGACTGCCTTTACATGAGCCTCGCTCAGAAGTGATGAGACTCGGCTCGCGAATGCTAAAGACTTCATGTAATTCACAGAGTATGAACAATGGAAATAAAATACTCTAAGCGTAGAGGGGAACGGAGGATCGTGAAGATAGAATTACACGAACCCCCAGCAAGAGAAATGAAAAAGAGAGAAGCAAAAAGAATTGGGAAGAGGTGGATAAGGATAGGGCGGGGAGGAAAAGAGATAGACGAAAACAAAAGCCCATCGTTTGGCCCGACCACGAATCATTAACTGTCGTTTATTGTTCGTGAATCCGTTCATTATATACTTTTATGTGTGCAGCGTTACATTTTTCGCCGCTCGATGTGAGTTCAAACCTGGAATCTCGGGATGTCTTGCTCTGCTTAGAGCAGGTTGAATTGTGGGGCTGTGCTCCGATCTATGTGTAATGAAGCTTCTCGTAAAAAGACTTTCGAAGCTTTCCGATTTGGCTTCATGAGAGTTTTCGGGGCAATTTGTTTTTTTTTTTTTTGCATACAACAAGTAGACTGATATAGCGGTGTTTTGCTTGTTGTTCGGATGTTGCGGACAGGACTTGTATCCCGTCTCCTCGCTTCCTATTTCCCCGTCGATGTTGTCTTTTGATCCATGGACTTCTCACTGGTGAAGTAATTTTGATGATTGATGTTGGACAGTATGATTTTGATTGGACCCTTCAATCTCGTCGTCGGCCACGGACATATGGCTCTTTCGTGAGGAATTCTCGCTCACTTCGTCGCTTGAAGTTGTCATTCTCACGGGTCGCTTTGAATAGCTCCTCGCTCCACTTTTCAGATACGAGCTGGGCCGTCGAAGGCCTACTAAGCTCAGGCAGAAGCGAAATGTGTTTTGTTTTCTTGTACACCAATTTGCTCACAGGCCTCCAGGATTCAAATGAAACCGGCTTTTTGCGACTAAACGACAGATTGACTGAAGATCCATTTTCCCTCTTTGAAGCTGGCAACTTTGAGCTGCTGGACCAAGCCCTTTTTTGAGTTGTGTCAGACAACAGTGCTAAAATTTCTTGCCTCGACAGCTCGTGCCAGGTTTTTGAGCCTCGTCGTCCGGGCGTTCCTTCAACGTTCTGAGGGTGTAATCGACCACGGGCTTTTTGCGCACCAAATACTGACGGTGAGCTGGAGTTGACAAGAAGCATCTTTTTTTCATTTAAGTTCACGGAATCCAAGTTGACTCGTGAGCTTTCGTCACTGACTTCGCCGTTGTCTCCATCAATCACTTTTGTCAAAGAGATGTCCTCGATGATCCCCTTCCTCAATGGTTTTTTCTTCCTCAGCTTCACGAGAGGCGTCAGCCCGAAAGCTTGGACCACGACGTCTATTCCCAAATCATTTTTCGCTGACTTTCCATACATTAAATTCATGTTTCTCTGACCCTTTCCATTTGTCGCCGTTTCAAAACTATACTTCAATGCCAGTCTCCTGTCCCTCATGTAAAGGGTCATATTCTTTGTCCACTCCTTTTTGGTTACTGAATTCTGAAGACGAAGCCTACCAACCCTAGACGCTTCATCTTGTCCGCCGTCAAGAGACAGAATCAACGATTCTCTTTCTTCGAACTTCGGGCTCTTGAACCTCTGCAAATTATTAAAACTGTCTCCGAGTATTTTCCCAACATCATACGTATCCATCAATTTGCGAATCGAGAAGGATTCTCCTGGGGGTATAGTAGTGGGATGTGAAGGTGTCACGCAATCCAAACTGACTTCTTTTCTCAAAACAAAGTCAATGTCTACCTCTGAGAAGAACGCGCATGATTGAGGAAGCTCATGTATTCCCATTTGCTCGCAAAACATAGCGCGCGTCCAAAGATTACTGATTTGTAAGAGTAAGACAGCAACAAGCTTCTGGTCTTCGCGCACCATGTATCTCAATTCATCATGGACTGTGATCATCAAACGAGCATCAATTTTGAATTTCTCGATCAAGTACTCCATGGAAACAATCAAAAGGTGTAAGTAGTCAACACCACTGCTCTGAATCGTCCAGTTGATTCTTGAAGTAAGGTAATTGTTCTTGTTGAGGTTTCTCTGGGTCAAAGCATCTGTGATCGAGCAGCCCAAAACCGGAGTCTTGGGACTCTCGAGGTAGGCAATAGATTCCAACGCATTGAACATCACCGATTCTGTTCCCCCGTGGTAAACGCGTCTTCCAAAAACCTTGGAATGCGCAGTTTGTCCTTTTGTTCGTTCATACAACTCTTGTGCAACTTTCACGGCAGTTTCATCATCAATCAGGGAATTGCACTGCTTTAACAATTGCGTTGCAAACTTCACACCGGCGCCATAAATTCGACCATAGTTGAAAATTTTTGCATCGCCTCTCAGAATACCCATAATCTCTGCTGTTTTGGAATGTAGGTCCGTTTTCTCGTTCTTATCTCCTTCGAGCGTCATCCACCCAAGGGCTGTGCCCCCATGAATCTTGAATAAGGCGTCTCCGATCAAAGAGGCAATCCACAACTCCTCTGAGTCAACGTCTGCACCGACGAATACGTATCCCTTTGGCGCCTCGATCATGGCCTTGAGCTCTGAGCCTATTCTGTTTGCTTTGCTGTTTGACGCCGTGAGCCACGTGTTTTCTGTTGCACGTCTTGTGACTGTTCCCATGGTACAAAGCTTTGGCAAAATCATCCCCATGCTCTCGTGTTCTTTGATCTCCTTTTTGGTATCGAAAAACTTATTTGCTTTTGCAGTTTTGTCGGCGTAAACCACAAATTGCTCTGTAATTCTGCTTCGGTTTCCCATCCAGTACGAAGCAGTTGCATTCAAACTGAGAATTTCTGCAGCGTGCTCGTACTCGGAGGTGAGAACACCACTTTCGAAGTATCGAAGGTAACTTTTGCTCATGATCATTGTGCACCTGCTTTTTGGTCCTGCTGGGTGCGGAATTTTGAAAAGCTCGAAATAATTCCCGTCATCACGAAGCTCGGGAAGCATGCGTTCTTGGTCTTCTTCACTCAACTTGGCCTTCAGGTAGTTTTTTGCATACATTGTCTCCAAAATCGTGTCTTCGTTTGGCACCTTAAAACACCACCCGGCTGAATCGGTCCATATGAGAGGGTATCCTTCCCACTTGAGACGCAAAAGTAAAGGCGTGATTCTTGTCCGCACAGTCAAGTTGAGTTGCCTTTCGGATTCGCCTGTTTCGGACTTTACGGTCTTGAACAAGTCACGGTACCACTCGGGGTAGCCAGTCATGTAGGCCTGCTTGGCATACGGAGACCCGTCTTTTTTCAAGCGGGGGTGCTTGAGATCCCAGTTCATTTGCTTGAGCCAGGGATCGTTTTTGAAATTGGGCTCCAAACTCGTGTCATCCTGCTCTATGTAACGTATGAGTTCGGTCACTCTTTCCGAGAGAATCTTAGAGACTTGCTCTCTATTTTCCTGATACACCCTCTCCGCGCTCTCGATGTAGCTTTCCCACTTCTTAGTCGTGGGAAGAAATAGCGTGCCCATCAGACGAAGGGCCGCAAACGAGACTGGATGGGGGTTCCTCAGGCAGAACTCTGGAAAGACCTTCTGTGTTACTTTGTACGTTGCAAAAACATCATGTGCGCAGTATTTCATGAGGATTTGGAAATTGTCAGTGATGTCGCTCAAATTTGTGCTGGAAAATAAGTCTCGGGCGTCTTTATTCATGGTAATCCCGCAGTGAAACTCCGCAGCATTGGCCAACGAATTGGGAGACCCTTTACTAAGCCACGGGTCATCAAGAAGCCCCTGAGCAACCTCCAGGGCCGAATCATCTGCATCATATTCAGACTCAAATAGTTCGCCGTCAGCATCTTCATCTGCTGCAACCGCTTCGGCCGCCTTTTTGTTTTTCTTATGTTTATGGTAGAGGGGCCTTTGTTGCGAGCAGAATCCGCTGGTGGCAATATGAAAGGCCATCGCGTCCATGAAGAACGCCTTTGACTGCTTCACATTGTACTCCTCCTTGACCCGTGCACGGTCGTAACTGACATTGTAGCCCATGAGAAGCTTGGGTCTGCTATGTGTTTCGAGCGGTATGAGATGATTCCATTCCTCTGGCGTTTCACTACTTGAGGTCATGATAGGCGAGACCCACCCATACCAAGCCTTTGGCGAGACCGCAGTGGCAAGCACTGGGTAGTGTGACTTTTTATATAGGACTTCCACATCAAACACCAACTCGTCCTCCAAGGGCACGTTCACTTTTTCCGGGGCTTCTCCTGGCGCGTATCTGGTCCAGCCAGATTGCAATTGCCAGTCAGAAGGCATCTCAGGCAACTTGAAGTCTTCGGCTAAAAAACTCCTGGCCATGCTGAGGTAGGGCTCTGAGTACCGCGAGCCGATTTTTGAGAAGTGCTCGTCAAGCGTATTTTTACCCAAGAGCTCGGGAAAATTTGGAATGCTGATTGGCTCGGTAATTTGGGTTTTCTTTCCGAGAAGATTTGTCTGTTTCAAATGCGCTCTTGCGAGCTCAAGCAACGCCTTGTTTTTGGGGTTTGCGTAATCTTCGGGCGAGCTCTTCGGAAACACTTTCCGATGTAGGTCACTCGAGAGATACTGAATTCCGACTTGATTGACCCGAGGCTCCTGAAGTCGAAGGGCCGTTGTATTTAGCGACCGATGTGGAAAACATGATTGATTCGAGAGTCTAAGCCAAGTCTGTCGTATCATGTTTAAATATGTTTTTTTTTTCTATTACTCGTGAAGAGCTCAATCCATTTGTGACAAGTGGTAGGTACTTTAGTTTCAGCAATGTTGAAAAGCTCGTTGTAATGAGAATGTAGTATAGTTAGACAATATATTCGGGACAATAAGGTTTTTTCTTTTCGTCTCGACCAAGATCTGATATAATATATGTGAGTACTGTTCGATAACTCGGAGGTGTTACAAATGGCCACAGATGTGGGGTCCAGCGAATGAATTGAGAAGTATAGTTAATCGCAAAGAAAGAGATCACGATGATTCCATCGCCGAAAGAGCGAAAATGGTAAATAGCTGGGCCATGGTTGTGCATGCACTGCAGATTTTTGAGATGTGGGAGGTAGGGCTTTAAACAGCACCCGAAAAGGAAAGCATAGTGGGTTGAGACAAAGAATCTTCAAATTGTCTCAGAAACCTTCTCTAATTAAACGGAATCTTTCAGAGAAATAAGTGTTTTTTTTTTTTTGTAATCAAGAAGTAACATCCAACAAACTGGATTCCTATAGTGTTAGCGAGTGACACTATATTTGAATGCCGAACTGCATTTTTGCTTTGAGGGTGCATGCGCTTAACCAGGTGCGTACATTCATTCACTTCCTCAGAGGCAAAATTCGGTACGAGTCGAATACAATAAACGCTTAGTTCTCTCTTCTGGTTTGAAAAGTGAAGAGTAATGTAACTTTATTGCTCTAGAAATTCCAAATGCATAAAAAAATTTTTTTTTTTCTAAAGATTTTGCATTTTCACAATTTACATCCTTCACTAAGAGAAAACATGCAAAAACTAAGTGACTTTTATATTTCATGAGCAACAGCTTTTCGATTTGAACGGACTCTCTTGCTTCGCGCTTTTTTCATCACAGTTACGAGATGTAAAATCGGAATAATAAACCCGAAAACTACTTTTTCCTCGAAAAGGAGAAAAGCTGCCCCATTGCAACTAACCTTACATGCGTTAAGTGAAATATGAGCATCTCACTCTCACCATATAATATGATGCTTCCCAAAAAGAAAAAAAAACCAGGCATCTTTAGGAGAAGCGGGTGCAGAAAAACATTTCTCGAGATCTTGAAATCATCCCGCCAAAAATCTCAGAAAGATACAAAACACACTTTACCGCCTTTGTCAGTTTCGATGGCAGCCGTGTACAGCAGTCATACTTTCTAGCGAACCCATGCATGGATGCATGTTTTGGTCTATATTTTTTTTATTTTGCGCGGCCTGTGCAATCGGCATTGTTGTTTTTTTTCATTGTTTTTCTCCATTGTTTATTTCGACACTACACAGTCACACACTCGCTCCTGCCGCATTGGGACGATATATCAATACAGCATACCGAAATAGGCGCAACACGTTGCTTAATTTTTTGATCCCATCCGAGCATTAGTTTTGAGTCTTCCTTCTGCGTCTTCCCATATGACATCTATAAAAAAATACCTAATCAGGACGGAACCTCAACAATCCTGGTGTCGCACATGACTCGGTGCTCACACATGTCAGCCTTACAGCTCAGCTGAAGGCCCGCACAGAGCGAGCCGGGTCTTCTTGCTTCCGCACTGACGCTTGCTCTAAATGTGGGGCTCACTAGCAAGCAGTAGGTTGGGGATAAAGACACACCGTCTCACCTATTCACACGATGTCTAAGTGTAAACAGTAATTTTTCTGGTCAGTGCGAGTAAGCCGGTGTGAATGTTTTTGTCGTCGCATATTTCTAATGGCGTCTAAGAGATTTGTGTAACTTGTCATCTCACACACATGGCCCTAGCCGTACTGTAGCAAGCACCATCGTCTATCTATCTATCTGACTGACTGGTTCGTGCTTCCAGAGTGCGCGCGCTCGTGGAGGGAAAACAAAAACAAGTCCGGCCCCAAAGTCCCCTCAACAAAAAAAAAAAATAAGGAAAACACATACTTTTGCTACAAACAGCACAAAACACATTTATTCCATGTCTGACTACAAGAGTTACAAGAAGGCGGACTTGGCAAAGGTCGCCGTTAAAATTGGCGTAGACGTGCGCTCCAAGGACACCAAGACCTCGTTGCTTGAGAAGATTGAACAAGCTTTGGAGAAACACCCCGAGCGCACTAAGGCCTTGCTTGACCAAGACGACGATTTAGAGGTCGTCACTTTGGTTGACGAGCCTGGCGCCTCGACTGAAGATGAAGAGGAAGAGGAAGAGGAAGACGATGAAGAGGAGGAGGAAGAGGATAGCGACGTAAGCAAGAAGGTTGGCGCCGACGAGGAGGACGACGAGGACGAGGACGACAAGGACTACAATGCGCCTCCTCCAATCAATTTGAAGGAGTGGCTTGTGGACCCGGCAATTACTGCCTATGAGAGTGCCTACGACAAGCTTTTGAAGGTCACCGACAGAATCGGCGTGACCACTTTGCAATGCAACGACGAGTTGCGTGAGTCGTTGTCGAAAACGGTCTCCCTCAACATTTTGGAGGCTGCCGCCGAAGTTTCGCACTTCCTTTACTTTTACTTGCCCCTCGTGCCGCTCAAGGACAACCGCTCCGTGCATCAGGTGTTCCGTGACAACATTCCATGGTTGAACCAGAGCTCTTTGTCCTTGCCAGACGTGACTGCCTTGTTCAACTTCAGCGTGATCTCCATTTTCTCCAACTGGGTGTTGTATGCGGTCGCATTACCCTTGTTGGCTGCTTACTACGTGAACTTTTCTAGAAGAGTTGTCACCTTTGAGGCCAGTGAGCACATCGAAGAGGATGAAGGGGATGAGGAGATAAGCGAGGATTTTTCCGAGGACGTGCTGGTAGTTATCAGAGCATACAAGTTCGACCCGTTCATTTTTGCCTTGTCAAAAGTTTTGATCTACTACTTCATCCAAAAGAATGGTGCTCTCACTAACCTTCAATCCTACCAAGGTCTCGTACATGCGTTCAAGAACCTTTTCGTGATTCAGTTGGGTATATACCACACGTTTATCTTGAACTTGGGCAACTTTCCTCTTATTGTTGGACTCGCGAATGTGGTAATTGCGCTTTACTCTCAGTTTGAGGATTACTAAGAATTCAGCTGGCCAAGGCGGAGATGCGTTGATCAACTTATCTATCCTTTTATTTCTGCCGCCTGCAATCGCGAGACGCTAGTATTACTATCTTCATTTTTGTTGTTCTGTCCTCCTAAACTTTCTTATGTCGACCAGCGCCTCGCCTCATCTTCCAAACCTCTGCTCTCCATTGGGTTTCTCCACCTTGGCGGAATTTCAATCAATGAAGTTGTTTCTGGATTATGCTGTAATATATAATGGTACTAATACTGACACGTTTCTATGTAGTATAGGCCTCGTCAATCAATCATTACTTGACCGGCCACTTTGTCTCGATACCAATTGAAGTCAAATCTTCTGCAAGTTCTTGTGCACTTGCCGCCGCAGGACCCACGAACTGTTTCATTATTTTAGCCACAAGGGCCGCATCATTCGAGCTCTTGGCAACTTCCTCGCCGTAAGTTGGTTTGGGTGCCGCGCGTCTTCCTGGTCTGCGCTTGAGCACCAAACCGCTATCAGATGCGTTTGTGTCAGAACCCGATGTGACACGATCATAAAGCAGGCTCTGGAAGATCGGATGTCTTCCGCCTTTTCCCTTAGAGCTTGGATCTTTGGCGGGGCCGAGCTTCGAGGGAGCTTCTCCTGTTATTAATCGAAACTCATCTTTGGTCACAAGTGGCATGAAGTCATGAACGTTGGCAGCGTGCCGATGTCCTTTGTATACTTTGCGAAACAAAGACGGATCCAAGTTATAGGGATCTCCTTTTTCAACACCGTCATCCTTGGCGACAGCTGCTCGGAAAGCCTCCTTGATTTCATTTGAGTAGTCCTGTTCCACAAAACTTTCGTAAAACTTGGCAATGTCCCTATTACGAATGTTAACTGCATCAGCATCACCGGAACCTTTTAGTGTTGAATGCTCGTCCAAGACCAGCTTCTGATGATCTAGGAAATTTTTCAACTTCTGAAGTTTGTTTATCATGACGAGATTCATCGTCTTGTACAGCCGATGAGAGGTCTGGTAAAAGTTGAGCACTGTTTTGAGTTTCTCGTAGTTCAGCGACAATTTGAGACTAAGGAGCTGCTCGTCGTTTGCTGTCTGTCTCCTGTCATGATAAGATTTTAGGTCTTCATCGAAAATTATGGTTCTTCGGTCATCAAAGTGAATTTCTGAAGACTGGAGATTCTTAAGCTTTTCCAAAAGCTGTTGCTTCCGATGAGCATAGATATGGTCTCTATTCGTCTCGAAGTGGTCTTCGAGCTTATTGTAATTTTCCACAAGGGCCACCCTCCGGAGCTCTTTGAGATCTCCATCACCATGAGTGACGCTTTCACTAGTAGCGAGTATGGGGAGACTAGCGGGCTTGTCGACTTCAAGCGTATCTACTTCCATAGTCAATGACAGAGGAAGATGATAATTTGGTTCTGCCCGCAAAACCGCCCCATCCTTTGAATCTATCGTGCTTACGTTGAGATAGTTGTGTTTGGCTGTTGAATCAACGATTACAATGTCGTCGCGAATTTTTGTGGCATACTTGTCGTGTTTGCTTGACACATCAATGTTCCCATAATACTCCATATAATCCTGAAACGAAGATTCCAGGGTCTCCAGAGAGTCTGAGATGTCACTTTTTTCATCATACGCCTCTGGGTCAGATTCGGCCAACTGCCCAAGACGCACAATCTCTTGTAATTTTGTCTCAGTGAGCCCTGCTGCATCTGCCTCCGCATGTATATCGAGAATGGAACCTGCCGCACTGGCAACAACCATGTCAACACGCGGGAGATTTTCCAGAGCCTCCAACCATTTATTAAACACCTCGTGAGGTGTGGGTGGTGCCTTATCAGAAACTAACGGATAAGGCATGTAGTTGGGAGGCGGAAAGGGCAAAGGGGCTATGACAGGATACATCAGGTCGGCCTTTCCGTCAGTGATCTTCTTCCCCGATACTTCAGGCATATTCGTGAGGATGTCATGGCGCAAAGTAGGGATTGGGGGGTAGACAAAAGGCACCATGACCCCGGGCTGCATGATGCTTTCCTCCAGTGCCAAGAAAGGCGGTCTGGGGGGCGGGTAGCATTTTATAGAAGCCACAAATTGCCTCTGTGCTTCTCGGCCGAGCTTGGGGTGATAGTCTGCGAAAAAGTCCGATACACGATAGGGAGATTTCATGATGGGCACGGCATCACGTGGAACACTATGAGCAATTGCAGGCATATGTTCTCCCCGCGGAGGCACCGGCGGCAAATCTAGAAAATGTGACGGGACGTAGGTTTCTAGGAGTTCGGGGCGATCTCGCCGGGGCTTTTTGAATATTCTGGAAAGATCTTTTGGCGTCGGGAGATGCATGGGCAGCCTCTTTTGATGAGACAGCGTGGGCAGCATTTGGAAAGAAGTTGGGGAAAAGAAAATACACCAGAGTTTATGCAGAGATAGCCGCCGCAGCCACGGGAAATGTAAACTTAGTTCTTGTTTTGATTTCTAAAATGGAAAGCACGTGCACCAAACAGCTTTGGATGGGGGCCTGGCTACCGATGAAAGTGGAAGATGTACCTTGCTTGGTGTGCTTACTGTTGGCTAATGGGTGCAAAATGAGGTGAGGAAAAAAAAAGGTAGTGTATTTTAGGAAAAGTGTCGGCGAGGCAAGCGGGCGGCAGTCGGGGCGCGCAACGGAATATTTGGGAAAAGCATCGAATGAGCTATGTGAACCATATTGTAGGCCTCAAAAGAGATCATAGAAACAGTCAAAAGTTGGAAAGTTTCGGAATGAATTGCTTTCATCTGCTTTCTATATTTGAGATATATAATATATGAACATTTTTTTTTTTGCTTTAGAAACAAATGTGTGTGTGTAGAGTTAGATAACGCAACTTGGACGGACAGGGCGTATCAAGCGAGTATAGGTGGTATAAGCAAGTAAAAGTGAGTGGAAGCTATGTGGAGGGCCCAAGTTTAGGCCTCGCTCCAGCGCCTTGAGCAGTCCACAGCTGCACACGGTGTTCCCAGTGCAAGAACTGCTCAATACATGAGAGGCAAGCTTGATTATTGAGGGAGAAGAAAAGAAAAAATAGAAGAAAAAAAGAAGGAAAGAGAATAGGAGAGAAAACAGGAGGAAAAAAAAAAAAAGAGAAGAAAAATCAGAAGAAAAATACAAGGAAAAGAATTGGGAAATTTTGAGACTACTGTCAAAACAAGATTTGTGTTCATCACTTCTGAACAATTCTGTCCTCTAATTCACAGCTTGACTACCAAAAAGGCTCACGAGAATCTTCTGAATCTTAAGTGCTGACATGCATCGGCGGGAGCGACCCGCACTTGAAAGTTGTTGAATTAGCCTGCACCAGGGCAGAAATGGCGAATGCAAGGGCAACTTCAGCGAAGCATATCAGTAAGTTCTGAATCTCCAAGGGCGTCGAACTACCTCAGCAACTAGAATGTTAGTCTCGACTTCTGGCAAGGTTTTATTTAAATTTTGGCAAAGCTTTCTCAGACCCGTCAATACCATAAAAGAAATACAAACTTCTCTTATCTCCGCCGTAACCCTCCGTTCCCTTCCAGAACGGCTGGCTCCACAATTCTTTCTCGACCCCGCGACTCGTGGCCCTGAGGCCCTGTGGCCTGTGGCCTGTGGCCCTGCGGCTTGCCTGCCTCGGCCAGCAAGCTTGCCCGTAGTGCGGACCGCGCAATACCTGTACCGGAGCAGAATTCGCACTGGTGAGGGCCTGCGCAAAGGTCCTTGCACCGACGGCCCGACCCGAGTGCGAGGCTCACCTCTATATCAAAACAGCGTCTTTCTCCGGTTTTTGATCTCTACTCTCACCACCATTAGTTGCCCGCTGCCTAGGGCCAGAAGTGTGTTCGTTTGAAGAGATTGCCAGCGTGCTACTCAGTCCTGCGCCCCAACAAGTCTGCTATCTACTTTGTCATTTTCTCTCAACCTGTTGACACCGTCTCCCCTTATTTACACGGATACGACAACATCCTGGGGCAACAAAAAAGACAATCTCACCACGGAGACCCAACCTTTTATCAGCCCTTTCGACGTCCCGCTCAAGGAATTCTCGATACGCCGTTGCCGCTCGCCGCAAAATTCCTATAAATTTCGTCATCCCCGCCTTGTGCCTGGACCTTTTTCGATATTGGCATTGTCCATCATTCGGCCCATTCTCAATTGCTTTCAATTGATCGATCAGCATCACTGCTTCTTTCGGTACGCGCTCCAATATAATCGGTATCAAAGACAAAAGAAAAATGCCACCGAGAAGCGAGAAACGTCTGCTGTTCCAGCCAAAGGACATGGTTTTGGCCAAGATGACCGGCTTTCCCGCTTGGCCATCTTTTGTCATGCCATCTGATTTGATACCAGAACCGATCTTGAAGGCGAAAAAGAAGACGACGAATACGTGTGTCATTTTCATCCCAGATGGCGATTTCTACTGGATGAATGAGAAATCCCTAGAGGCGTTGTCGCCTGAAAAGTTGCAGGCTAAAATCGACAAAATACCCAAGGAGAAGTTGAAAAGCAAGTCCAGCAAGAAATCTACGCGAACCAGTAACGTCGTTGAAGCGCTTTTAGCAGCAAATAGCTTGCAATTCGACGCCTTTATGGAGGAGTTGGACAAGGCAAAGGCATCGCTCGAAGACGATGTCGATGATGAGGAAGAAGACGAGGACGCGGAAGTGGAACACGAAGAGGATGTTATTGACAGCGGCGAAAAGGACACCGGGGAGACTTCTGCAGCCACAGATGAGATGTCCTCAAATAGGAAAGATCACGGAGACGTTTCAGAGGAGGCTGCATCCAAGGACCCAAAAAGCAATGACACCAATGGTCGTGCTTCCAAACATAATACTCTGCTTTCCAAAGAGTCGCAACGCAATACGAGAAGAACACAACGGCCCAGCGAGGAAAATGCCGAAGCTTCGGAGCCCACTCCTAAGAATGACCGTCGCTCAAAAAGAGCCAGCTCTGTAGACGAACAAGGTCCTGACAACAGCGTCGATGAACAGGTCCAAAGTGGAGAGACTGAGATGTCTGGTGATACAGCCGTTGCTACTACACAGAAAGGTGCCAAATCACAACCACAAGCGCGCAAACGAGCGCGTGCTGGACGCACTCAGAAATCTGTCCCTGAGCCCGGGTCCGCCAGCGACGACGGCGAGGCCGACGCGAAAACCGACGAGAATGAAGGCCCGGAGAAGAAAAAGACTGCAACTGAGTCTCGGGCTGCCTCGCCTAAATTAATGAACGATAAAGACAGACAGCATCAGCTCTGGCTCTGTCGCATCAAACTCCAACGTTCTTTGATACAACGAAACCAGCCTGTGACGCCCAAAAATCCGAAGAGCTTCCCGCCTCCGACGGTGGACGAGCTTCTGATGGCGAGAATCATCTTACAAAAGCTTGCCGATTTCCCCGTGACCGTGGAGTTATTGCGTGATACAAAAATACACAAAGTTCTCAAGTGCATAGTGAAAGACGAAGACTTGGAGTATCCTGATAGCTTCAGACTACACGAAAAGTGTAAAGAACTATTGGAAAAGTGGCAGGATATAATTGAGGACCTCAAGTTGGGAAAGCTAGTGAAGGCCGAATCTCGAGTCGGCAGCTCGGCCCCAGAAGAATCGGAGATTTCGGGCCTCGAGATAAAGCCCACGCTAGATAAAAGCTATGCCGGGAAAGTTGGTGTTTAAGCTAGCGGCAACTTTAGCCTCAGCTTGAACGTCATTTTGAACGTCAACCTTGTCCTCCACTGGGATTTCTTGTCATCCGATCTCATTTTGCATATCGCGGCGCTTACTGCCAAGTCAAGGCTACACCGCAATCCTACATGAATTTATTGATTTTCAATGCATCTCACCTCGCCGCGTTCATTATGGCTGCCTCAACATTTACGTTCAAACCTGTTTTACTGGAAAACATGCCCGATAGCTTGTAGTGCGGCCCGAATTTCGAGTCAGCGAGACATCCGAGATACAAGAAAGCAGAGGTGTTTAATTCATTGGCAAGCAGTAGTTTAGACAGAACAGTGTAACAAATACATCCGTACACGACCTGCACGCGACCTTCACCACTCATTGCGCGGAAATTCGCATTCCCTGCCCAATTACTGGTTCTATGCAAAACTCGCGGTAATCGCACGCCCTGCGGTTGCAAGATCCCGTCACTCTGCGCCGGGTAACCCCTTTTTCGAGTTTCGGACGCAAAAAGACTTGCGAGACAGACCTTGCTTTCGATATTCCCAACATAGTAAAAATTGCCATTCAATAATTTGCTTGACTATCGAGTCTCAAATATGCATGTAAATGAGTCATCAAAGTTTTTGGATCACCAGATTATATAAGCTTGCCATCCATTCTCGTGCGCCACTTACCCCAGCCTGGTCTGCGAACCTGGACAACGAACAGCAAAAAAAAAAAAAAAAAATCCAACGACGCTGTGCGCGACGGACAATTTTTTTCTCTTCCTCTTCTTCTTCCTTTTCTTCACCCTATACGAAATCATTAACAAAATGGCTGACGAAGACGTATGTGCATGATATTCGACTGCTTTTGAAAAGGGGCTGCTTTTTGTGACACGAATTTTCAACGCCCCGTCTATGATCTGAACGTGGCCCGAAGTTTGTTCGGAACTCGGTGCGAGATCGCCTTTTGACTTGCCTTTTGACTTGCCTTTTGTCTTGCTTTGTTCCCTCTGCCCTTGCCTTCTGTCTTCTGCCTTCTACCTTTTGTCTAGCCCATGGCCCCTTGAGATGGTCAGTTTTCGAGGCCTGAGGCGAAGAATCGTCGAGGTAAGAGGCTGTGGTCTCCATTGGAGCCTTTCTGAAATTCTAGGCATGCGCAGCGGGACGTGAAATTTGTCTAAGCACAAATAGCCTGGCTCGAACTAGCTGATATCTCGGCCGAGTTACCCGATAGAGCACTTTTGTCTTTCTCCAGTATACTAACATTTGCAGCACACCTTTGAGACCGCCGATGCCGGTGCCGCTTTGACCTTCCCAATGCAATGTTCTGCTTTGAGAAAGAACGGTCACGTCGTCATTAAGGGTAGACCATGTAAGATTGTCGACATGTCCACCTCCAAGACCGGTAAGCACGGTCACGCCAAGGTCCACTTGGTCGCCATTGACATTTTCACTGGCAAGAAGTTGGAGGACTTGTCTCCATCTACCCACAACATGGAGGTTCCAAACGTCAGAAGAGCCGAGTACCAATTGTTGGACATCGACGATGGATTCTTGTCCTTGATGACCAACGACGGTGACACCAAGGACGATGTCAAGATCCCAGACGGTGAGTTGGGTGACAAGATCCAATCCGAGTTTGACGACGGCAAGGACTTGGTCATCACCATTATCTCTGCCATGGGTGAGGAGGCTGCCATTTCTTTCAAGGATGCTCCAAAGGCCTAAGTTTTCTTGTTTGACTCTTGGCTAGTGCAGGATTTGTACAGTTTGACCAATATACAAATTAAGAGTAATTACGTTTGCCTGTAGTTTCCATATACACATTGTGCCTTGAAGTCTGGGTGCGGTGATGTTGTAGTGTGCCTCAAGGCAAAGGGCTTCAGTGAATACAGCGAAGGCTTCTAAAGATGGGTCTAAAGCCGAATCGTGCTTTTTTGAAATTCCAGCGCAGCGTTCACAAAGCACCAATACTCGCCCACCTCAATGATTTCAGGAATTCATGCTATGACACGAAAATGAAACACCCGTGAAGCGAAAGGCCGCTCTGACGATTATTCGACCTTGACTCGGTTCGGAGCGTTGCTTACTCAATCTGCCCGTAGTTTTCATCAACTCCGAAAAAGACCAATGGGTACAGACTTTGAATAATAGGAAATGCGTTCTAGAGACAATTCATGAAGGCCTTATTTTTTTTCGACTGGGCCTTGATTCAACGGTCAAAACGTCATCACAAAAACTAACGAGTCACCCACAAACATCTACGTGGCCCTTCAATTCTCTACAAAAAGATTCAAACTATTTGCTAAGAGTTCAAGAGAAAGGAGTCAAACTATTTGCTAAGAGTTCAAGAGAAAGGAGTCAAACTATTTGCTAATAGTTCAAGAGAAAGGATTCAAACTATTTGCTAATAGTTCAAGAGAGGTCAATTTATTAAAAAGGCTCCTTTTTTTCTAGCCACTTTGATATCCCCGATTGACCCCACAAATTATGAAACAATGCCCTCGTCCGCCTCGCGGCATATCGGCATTGCTCTACTCCCGGAACATAGTTTGCAAAGTTCGCCACATGCCGCTCCACCTTGGCCTGAGTGCTACCGGCCGCGCCTTGAATCTCACAAGCGCAACCGGTTTTCTCTCGATTTGAATGACACTCTTCGCATGCGTCCTGATTTCCTCCATATAGTGCTTGAGTTCCCGGATCGGTAAAGATATGACCCCACCCATCAAAATTGCATCTTCCTTTGTCGGCCACACATCTCAAGAAGAGCAACAGAGTGTTCTGTCGGGAATAAGTGCCGCTTCAAAATTTCGGCCTTGAATAAAGTAAATAGAGCCGGACCTCCTTTTATCAGGATTTGGCCGTTTATTCTATCTGTTTCATATCTAGCCCTCGAACAAAATCCCTCACGACACTGAAACGCTGATCGGGCCTCGAAACGCCTTTTTTTTTCTGCCACTGAAAGAGAGAAAAAAGTTTAAAAAGTGACATCACTTCAAATCGAGAGAGTTAATTTTTTCGTGTCGGGAGCCACGGGTTAAAAGCGCTTTTGAACGGGTTTGTGTGTTCTGTAACGTCACGCCGTTCCAATTTAAAAAGGGGGAAGAGATACAATATCGCCTCACACTAGCCGGCTGCGTCTGCTCAAAGCTACCTGCGCCGTTTTCTCTCCACTGTTCTCATCTGGTCAAAGTTGGTCTACAGCTGGTCTGTCACCTTCGTGCAACATATTCAAGTGACCCTCTTGATTGGCAGTGGGTATATGCCAACGGCTGGTTTCTCCAATCTAGATTTCGATGTCATCTCTGCCCACCTCGACAGCGACCGCCCCATCGGGCACCAGCTCAGGAATGGGTGCTGGGTCCACTAACTCAATAACAGGCATGTCATTTGTTGGCAGCACGCCTTCCACGGTCTTATTCTTTCTTGCAATGGCAGTGGGCGTGGCCATTGCATTACTATTTGTATTCTTCACCATGCGGTATTTCATCAGAGCCAAGTACGGTCTTCATCTATATTCCGCCTCGAGTAGAGGCATGATGTTTCTGCCGCGCGCTACCGGCAACCAAAACCCTGTGGCATACACAGATCGGGAGATTCAAGAGCATTTGGAGTATCTTCGATCACATCATTTTCTTCGCGACGACTTTTTAGAGCGCCGCCTCTATGCCTTCTCCGATAGGCGTAGGCGGCGCCGCAGAAGAAGAGGCAGATTCGCAAAAATGAAGAAGTTGTCTCCGGAGGAAGTCCAGGACTTGTTTCCGCAATGCACTTACGCAGACTGGCTTAGTACAGGGGATGACGCCACCTCGTTATCGGTAGAGATTGCGCGAGACGAGTCATCCGATGTTTCGGTAAACGGAAAAGCGGAGACAATATCTCCAGCGCAGAAGGACACAGCCTCGGCTTTCGACGTTGTAGAACTCACCGCGCCCATTGCCCTGAGTCTGCCGCATGCTCAAGAACTCGACATTTTGTCACTGAGCGCGCTGCTGAAAGGCAAGACCGAATTGCATTTTGACTCAGGATCATGTTCGATTTGTCTTGAGGTATTTGAGCTGAGCGACATTGTTCGGGGGCTTATCTGCGGACACGTCTACCATGCAGAATGTGTGGATCCGTGGCTTACGCGGCGCCGTGCTTGCTGCCCCATATGTAAAAGAGATTACTACAAGGAGGAAGGAAGTGCCTCCGGTAATGGGGAACTCAACATCGAGGAAGCAGAAGAGGCTGTGCGTGGAGAACCTGGCCTGGCAGACGAAGGCGAGCCAGCTCGGACCAATAACAGTGAAGCTGTACCACAAGAAGTTATGGAACCAGGAGGCGTAGAAGGAAGAAACTCTGTGCAAGAAGGTAGCCGCAGCCAACTGCCTATGGAACTGGGTGTCGAGGGTCTGAGCCGCCCACATGCAGATGCCGATGATAGTGTTAGACCTCAGAGTGCGGGTCCTGATCCATCTTCCGGGGAACCAGTTGTTCGGGACACAGGGGCTATGAACTCGGGGCCGAACCCGACTCCGACAGAGGACACAGTCGATGGAGAAGCAGAAACACAGAGCCCAATCCAAGATCTCAACTTTGATATTATCCGCTCTGATCCAAACATCCAGGCTTTATTCAACGAGCTCGTCCCGCTTTCGGAGAGGGTGAGAGTCTTATTAGATGAGTTTCCGGATCTCAATATGGAGACGAGGGCCAAGGAGATTTCCAAGAAAATGTACGGCAATGTGTTCAAAATCATATTCTGGAAGTTGATGGGCATTTCAAAACGCGATTTGTACAACTGGGCGGTTATAAAGATATATCAGGAGGAGCGGGCTTCTCAGTCGCCTACTGTTGAAGACACCGAAGGTGATCAGGGCGGCAGCAGATCTACGGCACCGTCTGTTGGCCAAGAGCGAGCATCAACGGAGTTTTCACGGCCGGGTGCTCCCTTTATGGAAACCGCAAATGCTGTTGAAATGAGAGAGATAAGGCAGCATGATATCGTGTCCGTGCCTCGAATATCTGCAGCGTCCTCGGTATACCATATGGCCGAGGAAGATTTAGCAGAGTCAGCCAGGAGGCAGGAGGATATTGGGAATAGAGTTTAAAGCTACAAGCATTCAAAACGCGACTCCCAAGAGAAACGAAGGCCGTTCACGGGAAACAAGTTTTGCATTATGGAGAGCTTACATCTGATAGTTCTTTGCGGCCTGCTGCGTTGTCGCGCCTTGCAATTACCGAGAGCGCATTGTTTTTAGGGCCCCTCGTAATTTACCAAGGAGGCTAATTGTATCCGACGGCTGTAGCTCGGGAAGCGGTAAGTCGAAAAAACCTCAATTTTTTTCACATTCCTGCGGTATGTTTCTTGTGACCATCATTCCCTCCTTCTTCTACCTTTTCTCCTTCCTCTTCATGGTCTTCATGACCTACCGTTTTTTGTCCCGCAAGGGGCAGCATGTCTCAAAACGCGCGGAAGAGAGCATCTAGGAAAAAAGCCTACGAATCTCGAGAAAAAAAATTAAAAAAAAAAAGAGAAAATTTTTCATTCTATCAACAAACTTTTGTCAACGAGTGAATAATCCTACAAGATGCGTATGTTTGAAACCTGCCTATTTGTTAATGTTGCAGTGAAGCCATGTACCCAAACTACGGGGAAAACCCGGGGATCAGATGCCCGTCCAGATGATGAAGCATAGTCAAAAACACTTCTTGAAAAAGTCCCCACAAATCACATGATTCAGACCAAAAGAAGTTCAAATGATTATAGGCATCGCGCTGGCTTAATCCATCTAGTTGGCAAGGAATCAAGACCCAAGAAATGGATTGATCAATACAAGATGAGCTCAGAGTATACATCCTGCGGCTTATGAAATATACCGTCCCTGATAAAAATACTAACATTCAGCACCAAAGAAGAACACAAAGAAAATGGACTTGGGAGCCTTTTTGGCCGACGAGTCCTTTGGTGCTTGGGCCGACGAGGAGGTCGACATGTCGTCGATCGGAGTACCCACTTCTTCGACGGCTGCGCCGGTTTCCAACTACCGTCCAGACTTTGCATCTCAAGACAGTGGAAGACCCGACAGAGTCGAGTATCCCGTTCCGGATGCTCCTCCATACAAGGCCAGAGTGGGAAACTTGCCTTATGACGCGGACGAGGACCTGTTGGCTCGTTTTTTCGAGGACAGATTGCAGGCTAGAGACGTGGTGGAGAATGTCAACTTGCCAATGGACCAGATGGGCGGCAGACCAAAGGGTTTTGCTTTCATCACATTCACCGAGAGAGGTGTTTTGGAGGAGGCTTTGAACTTGACGATGTCGGAGTTTAACGGCAGAAAGATTTTCGTCAACGTCGCCGCGCCCCAAAAAGCGGACGTCTTCGACATGGACTGGAGATCCGGAAGAACGGGTCCTCTTGGCCGTGGCGGACGTGATGGTCGTGACGGTCGTGATGGTCGTGAGAGAAGAGAAGAGGTCGATTTGGACTGGGGCGCCGCCAGGCATTCATCAGGCCCTATGCCCCCAAGAGAAAGAAGAGGTGACAGAGAATTTGGCGAGAGAAGACCAGCGAGAGACGAGCCAGATTTGGACTGGGGCGCTGCCAGAAATGCTTCTGCGCCAATGCCTCCCAGAGAGAGAAAGCCAAGAAGAGACGAGCCCGATTTGGACTGGTCTTCGGCCAGGTCCGGTGCGCCTTTGCCACAGAGAGAGAGGGAAAACTTCCGTAGAGAGGGCGGCGCCAAGAAAGAACAATCCGACTTGGATTGGTCCAGCGCACGTGGTTCCGGCTTGAGCCCCAGCTCTGGTGGCAATTTCAGAAAGAAAGAGGAGAAGGAATTCGACTGGAAGAGAGGCCAGGCATTGCCAGCAAAGAGCTCATCCAACAACACCAACAGTAAGGCCAAGAAGGACGACAAAGAGAAGGAACAGACTGGCCCTCAGAAGTCTTTGTATCACGTTTTGGCTCTAGAGGACGAGGACTCTGATACAGAGACTGGAGCCCAGGAGAAGGAGACCGGAAAGGAGACGGGCCTCGAAAAGAAGGTGGCTGAGATCTCTGTCGGTGACGGAGACTGGAAGACCGTGGGGAAGTAGTCGCTCTTTGTCGGATGACATTGTAGCGATACAAGTGTAAAATAAGATTAATTTTAAGACATGGCATAGGAGAATGCTCCATGCTGTGTAAGTAACTTTCGAATCAGGAGCAGATCAAGTATAGATGCACTATCTGATCAAAATTAAATGTCGATTATCTACGTTTTCAAAGCTGATATCGAATTCTCAAAAGCGCTCTCAGAGTTTTGAACAAGGAATCGCGAGAATACCATCTCGTTTCTGTTTTTATGGGTTAGCAAGTCGCCGGCTTAATAAAATCTTGATTCTGCGCGCTTTCCGTTTTATCACCACCAGACAAATTCGAGCCTCATTAAATACAACTGCATCTTTAGCATTGGCAACACTGCTTATCTTCCCACACGAGATGTGTATGGCGATTCCAACAAACTCGAGAGTACAAGATTTTCAAATTCCGAAAATTGCGTCTGTTGAGAAAAACTTCTCGAAGCACGCTCTTCCATCCCCAGTTACTCATCCAAATAAGAAAGACAGGCGAGTCTGGACTCACTGGAAAATTATGGTAGCCGCAGGGCTGATGGTTTTTTTGATGTATCGCTTGCATTCATTCGTCACTAATTGAGGGTATTTTTACTCAGGAAGGCGGTTCTCGTATTGTTATTTTCTCGATTTTCTAGAGTGACAATCGTCATCTTTTCGAAGGAGCAAGTTTCCATGAAAGCTGAAGAGCAAAAAGTAGGACGAGTGTGGCTATGCTATCGAGAGAGGGGATTGCAGTTATCAGTGCTGGACGTGTGCATCTTCGTTGAATGCTTGTGAGCTTAGCCGTGGCCACTACGATGCGAACTCGGCCAATTTGGGTATTTTCATCATCTACATAGCGAAAGATCTGATACTCAAACGAACATTTCGAATCTTCCGCTACATGATGCACAAAATTCGATGCATAAATTTTAAGTGCTGGAGAAATCCATTTGGGCGTGTATAAATTCAGATTGCTGAAGAAGAGCAGGCTCTTACGTTTCTAAGTTTGTCTTGATTCGTGAATGTAGTCGCTATTGCATGATGTGCCTGATATCTTGAGCGCTTTTTTCATTGAGAATGAGTGAGATTACGTTGGATCGTGAAAGAAGCTTTGGCGTAATATCATCGTATTTCTCTTGATATCAACAAGATGGTGGACTGGAAATATTCGATATGATGTGGACTTTATGAAATTGATGACATGTCCTGTTCTGCAATAGATTTGTTCTTTGAAAAGCGTGAAGCCAGCCTCACGCTACAGGGTTCTCTTCTTTTTTCACCTATCTTAAATAATTAGAATTCATTATGAATCTCAATCAAAGACAATTTCAAATGCTGAAAATTGGATGGACTCAACAGATGCCTCAGTTGTTTTACGCAAGTGCCCTCGAACATTTGAATGGTTTGCAGTCGTCTCCGAGCGATTTTGAGCAATGGCCAAGCCTCAGGTACCAAATGGGGAATATGAAAAATCAGGAAAAAAAAAAGAGAAAAGAAAAAAGAAAAAAGAAAAAAGAAAAAAGAAAAAAGAAAAAAGAAAGAGAAAGATAGAAATAGAAAAAAGTAGAAAGTAAAGAGTAAAAAGTAGAAAGAATAAAAGAATGTAAGAAGAGTTGAAAAACACAGAACTCACCACTGGTTGTTTCTGACTCCAGAGCCTCCGCTCTGTCGACCACCAACTCAGGAGATAAGCTATTCTTTGAGAAACCTATTCTGAATAAGTTCCTGATATACGCTGCTAGTAACCAGTCCTATATTATGATGCTCCCACACCCTTCGTTTCTGGGGTTCCTTGCATCTGCACAGGATGATATTAGACGTCAACTGGTTATGAAAATCAAAATAAAAAATATAAAATAAAAAATAAAAAAAGATAAAAAAATAAAGTAAAAGCTCACATAGCCGCAAACGCGCTTCAGCGGTGTGGAGTCTAGACCGCTGCCTGACGCGGCTGCAATACACGCTAAAGACTCCTGTGGAGTGTGCATATAACCGCGCGCTCAAGCTAGGCATTTGAGTTGATTGACTCGAAGCCTGCGAAACTAATTCAATAAATATTTCGAATGTGAGGGCGTCCCAACCGCAGATCGTAAATGTTTGCTTGGTGGTTTGACGCGGGACGCCAAGATCAGGGCTATGGGTTTTGCGGGAATTGCCAAATTTATCACAGCAGGGCGATGTAATTCTTCTTGTGGTGTGTTAAACTAGGACGTTAGGCCTCGAAGGTTAGGCCCCAAAGGTTAGTAATTTGATCAGCCATAATCAGCTTTGTTTCTTTGTTCACAAGGATGTCGATGCATTCGGCGTGAGTCGTGCAGCACTTTACAATATCGAGGATTCAAAGGTCGAAGGATTTCTGCTTTCAGCCTTGCTGCGTTCAGCTGTTTCGACTCAAAGTGGCATTTGACAAATGCTCAATTGCTTGTGGGTTTCGGACCTGGGTTGCGATTCTTTCACATCGATTATTATGTCCCCCTTCCAAAATAACAATCAACCATCAACTTAAAAAGAGAAAAGTTGAAACCAGTAGCTCGACCTTATACCTCCCTCTTGATTTCTCTTTTCGTGCTTCTACCATAATTCTTAAAGTGTGTCTCATATCATTGTTTTTTCTTACCCTTTATCATAGCTCGTGGCAGAGAAATGCACATGGCGCCGACTCTGTGAGAGGGTCTAGATCAGAGGGAGCGGACCTGAGAAACACCAGATCTGCGCGAATCTGCACCGACTCCTCGGGCGTGCGAGCGTGTCGAGCATGGCAGTTTTCGGGAACACCCTTTCAAACATACGATCTTTAGGTATAAAGCTTGAAAGAAAACAAGACGAGAATCCAAATTCCATGGTGTGTTATTCCATCCACTGTCTGAAATATTTTTTTTGACTTTTCGATATCATTTGTCATGAAGGTTTGGGCAGTTTTTCATAATCGAGACGAGCAATCTAGTGCTAGGGTGCACGACGCGCGCCCTCCCGAAAGGAATCTTAAAGTGGCTCTGGGCCCTTGCGGCTCTCGTGCCTGTGCCATGGACTCTATTCAGGACAAGCACGCTCCTTTTCTTTTTTTTGCCTCTTCTGATTGATTGTCCATTTCGAGCTTGACTTTTTCTTTCTGAGTTCTTTGATCACCAGATTCTTTCGTTATACCCAGCCCGTCTTTGTCGGCATATCTACTCTTTGGTATTTGATACTTTCAGGTATTAATATTTCTGGGCTGATCCCTCGCTCCTTAGCTTCTTCCTCGGCTCCCATCACCCTACCAATCCCCTTCCGATACCCTTTCACTTCATATAGAGCAGGATTTGCGCCTCGAGTTCTTATTCTCCAACATCATACCGGCCAGTATCTTCATCTGATCTTGCTGCTTAAAATCAGAAGTTTTTTTTTTGTCTGGAACTAAAACCATTCGTTTATTTGTCCTGAAATTCACTTCTGGGGTCCCTGAATCAACAAGCTTGAATCAAAACGGGCGAAAAAAATCAAGACGCGACCCTCGCTTCCCCTCGCTCGCCCTCATTTTTCAATCACCAAAGAGATCAAGAATCGAATCGAAAAGTCCTGAATTGAATTTGCGAAGCAAAATTCTTACCTCAATAATATCTCAGCGGTCTTGAAATTTTTGATTGGCTATCTATTGGATTCCCAAATCGGCCTTTTGTGATTTTGTGCCAAGTCCATTTCCCTAATTAAGGTATTCAGATCAAGCTTCTGGCCCCGCCTCGCGAAGTCTAAGCCTTTTTTCCCAGAGCTCACATCGCATTTTCGCGCACACGTGCCGCAGTTTCGTTCGTGTAGTTGGCAGAGGTCCTTCTCATTCCAGTACTTCAAGTGATCTGACTCTCACTTCACAGCTTCGTTTCTAATTTTTTTTTTTTGCTTTTTTGAACCCAGAGCACCTGGTTGTTGTTTCATTAAAGCTTACACCGGTCATTATCCCGGGAATTTTCGCGAACCGCGGTTTTTGTTGTCCAGTCACCATTTCTGCGCTAATTATAGCGCTCATTCTTCCAATCGCGTGAGTGAATTTCAGTCCTTTCCAAGCAAATTTCCCTAGCACATTTCAGGCAGAGGTCTAGCAAAAATCAAGCGGAAACTTTGCAGAGGCCTAGCAGATTCTAATCATAGCTGCCGCGAGCCAATACCAGCTAACGAAAGCTCAAACAAGCTAAGGAAAGCTAAAACAAGCTAGAACAAGCTAAAATAAGCTAGAACAAGCTAAAACAAGCTAAAACAAGCTAAAACAAGCTAAGACGAGCCAGAACAAGCTGAAACAAGCTTAGACAAGCCAGTCTGCTGTTACTGTTTCACAACGAACACCTGACGTTTCAAGAGATAATTCGTGTACCCCGGACAAAGATGTTGTACTTGGCCGCTTTGCTATTACTCTCGTCATGTCTTGTATCTGCTGACGATGGTTGTTACTCCCTGGTGGATACTTCTGTCTTTAAAGGTACTGAGCAATACGGCACGCAAGACACTTGTTCGACGTCATGTGGGTCCAGCTATCCTTATGTGGCCATGAAAAATGGTGGCGACTGTTACTGCTTGACCGCGCTTCCCGACAGCCTGTCCTCGACTAGTAGCTCGCTGTGCTCTGTCAAGTGCAACGGTTATGGCACGCAGATGTGTGGAGGCACAGACGCGTACACTGTGTTTGACAACAAGAACTATTCAGGGTCCCCTGTTGTATCCTCGCTGCTGTCAAAAAGCTCTCTGAGGAGTCTGTCTACCAGCTCTTCCCAAACATCGCTGTCTGGGTCTTCTTCTTCATCTTCCTCGAGTCCAAAACCAACGAGCTCAAGCTCAAGCTCTAGCTCAAGCTCTAGCTCAGATAGCTTTCTGTCATCCCCAAGTACCACACAAGGCGCCTCGTCCTCGATTGTCACCTCAACCTTGACTTCCGGAGGCTCGAGTAGCGTCCAGTACAAGACTGTCACGGCCTCCTCGGACGCCACATCCTCGCCATCGCCCTCGGCCTCGTCCTCAAGCCAGTCAAGTCTGAAATCGAGCTCCAACGTGGGTCCTATAGTAGGTGGCGTTGTGGGCGGAGTCGCTGCCCTTGCAATAGGTGTTGCCATAATCTTCTTTTTAGTCCGCAGAAAGGCTGCAGACGAGGACGATGAAAAAGAGTACTTC
Source organism: Metschnikowia noctiluminum (assembly GCA_030578735.1). Taxonomy (NCBI): domain Eukaryota; kingdom Fungi; phylum Ascomycota; class Pichiomycetes; order Serinales; family Metschnikowiaceae; genus Metschnikowia; species Metschnikowia noctiluminum. The sequence goes on along the minus strand of JAKTYO010000241.1, from coordinate 38,330 downwards.
AAGAAAGGCTCGGCAGGAAGCACTGGCAGCGGAGGAGTCTCGCGGGCCAGATCCAACAAGATCAATTCTGTCTTTGACATGCCGATGGCAAATCCATTCGAGCATCCCTCGGACGACCTTGCCGAGAAAAGGGCCAGCGCTGCGGCCACCGGAGAATTGACTGACCCAAGACTAAATCCGGTCATGATGGGACGCAGAAGGCTCTCTGAAGGCTCTCTAGCGGATGAAGCAGACTACTCGCGAAAGATTCTTGGGGTAGCTAACCCTTGATCACACACTATTCACCACTTACGATTTTATGCACCAAGAAGAAATATTAAGAACCCCTTTTTTCTCTTCGATATGACTGTAGCTCTAGTTGTGGACCGAACTTGAGGTTACCGGGAATGCAATTCCCAAGCAGCCTTCTTTCCCATTCATACTACATCCTGCCAGTCAAGAAGTATTGCCTTGGCCTATGCAATCAGCAGATCTGCAGCTTGAGCGACTATAACGAGCTGGTCGTGGTGTACGGGTTTACTGGCCCGCGACTGAACCACAGGCTTAATCGCCGCCGTGCTAGGCCCTCAAGAAAGCCCCACACGGTCTTTCCTCATCCCAGATCTAACGTAAATGACTAAAAGTATCCCGACATACGAGAAGGGCCTTTTCGAGTCGCTCAATAAAACATACGCCGCATTGGCAGAGTTGAAGAATAATCGCAACAAGTATATCAGCTCCTCCCAAGTATACGCCATTTATGATCACTTCTTGCAAGATGTGCACGAGCTATCGATCACGCGGAAGGACGAGGAACTAAAGGGAATGTCGCTCAATTTGCCCAACCCTGTAGACTTGCTCATTGACGATATATGGCAATTACTCTCGCTTTCCTTCATGACTTGTGGTTTAACCCAGCTGGCGCCCGCTACTTATCTGTCTTTGCTGACGGTTTACAAGCTCCTTACACATTTGAGGGAGTGCCAAGTATACTCAGACGACGACTTGAAACCGATCAAAACGCGTTTGGAGGAAATAGAACAGATCATTGCCCGTTCTAATGACGGCGAAGACGACGAAACAGAACCTGCGGCCGGAGGCGAGTGGGGTGCAAAGAGGAGAGCAAACCACAAAAGAGAAGAGACGCTTTTGTTGCGCAACAAGTTGGCGAAATGTTTGCAGATGTACCTGGATATCGAGGCCACGTTCAAAGAGATTCCCAGCGACTTGGAAGCGACGTATGGTGAGCTTATATCCATCAGGAAGGCGCTTTTTGGTCTTGTCACGAGCGATGTGAAGCTGGACGCCGATATCAAGAATAAAATCGCCAGTTTGACTGCTTGCTTGAAGAGCGTTGAAGCCGGCAGAGATTCCCACGGGAAATTCACCAGTTCTCTGGCCACCGAGGCCCAGCTAAATGCTACGCAAATGGTTCTTGATGGCTTGCTCGACGATTGCAACAACTTGTTATACGACTTGAACATACAACAAGACAATGATATACTGAGCCGTTTTGAGCTTCTCTCGTTGGATGACAAGCACGCTTCAGAGATTCTCTCGACTTTAAAACCACTCTATGGAGAGCTTCTTTCCATCAAGCAAACATTGGACAACTTGCTTGTAACGAGGAGATGGACAATGCGTGAAACAGATTTGTACACGTATCAAAAATCGCTCAAGGCTATCGATGAGAGAAGGGTTAATATCAACAAGGAAATCGATTCCTACGAGGGGTCGTGTTTGAAACGTATGAAAAAGGCGCAGTTGCTCGTCTTGTACCTCTTAAGAAGATGCTACTCTCTTATCTATAAGCTTTTGGAAAGTTCAGAGCCGGTTTCTGAATCGTTGCAACCTATTCACAATCAATTGTCGACAGTGCGGAGATGTTTATTAGAAATCAAGAGAGTGGATGGCTTGAATAATCTCCGCGAACTTTTCCCCTTTCAATTCAAATTGGCCTCGCTCGACAACCTAAGGCATGACGGGAAATTCATAGTGAACAATCAGGTTCCCGAGGGTCAGGGGACATTGACTGCCTTATTGTCTGAGTGCTTCGATATAATCTATGAGCTCAAGATCGAATTAGAGGAAAAAGAAGAAAACGAGGACACGGAGGATGGTAAGAGCCGGCGAGTCCACGGTGATATTACTGACGAGGAAGATAAAGAGTCTGATGACGAGGTGGAGCTCAAGCGCAATCGTTATATGGGCTTTCATGAGGCTGACTACGATGTCGTGAGTGAAAGCGAGATTTCAGGAATCAGTGACAGCGAATTCGAGAGCAATGACTACTATTGACACTGTTTTGGTGCCAGCTGCCACATATGCAAGTGCATTTACTTTTGGATAATCAGGGTTAGCTCCTCCAAAGGCAAAATTACATAAGCACTTCAATATTTATAAACGCACAACTTCATGTGGCTATGGAAGTAGCAAATTAATGAACCACGAGATACACTGGCTGTGATCTACTCCTTTTTGAGTTTTAATTTGTTCGATTGGGGTGGGGTGTGAATCCCGCCGTGGAGAACCGATTTTCATGCCTTTTTGATTTAGTTTTCACGTATGCCCTTGGAGAAGTCTGAAGAATTCAGCCTTTACGAGGCACTTGCATATACGCTAGGAAGTCTTAAATGAAAAAAAGAAGTGGAGTTTAAAGAACTTGGGGGCGGAATGCCCTGCCGTAAACGTACTGAAGGTTTGCAAAACTTTGATGTGACAAGTACCTCTTGAATTGTGTCTGAGGCGGATTTTACAATGAGGCCGATGAAATAGCCGAGATCTGCGGCAGAAGAAAATTCTCAAAAGACGCAATCCTTCCCAGCAAAAAAATCGAAAACTAGGTCAATCACATCATATTTCGCTCGACCATAAAATGATTTTCCTCTTGCCGAAGATGCCGACCACCAAACTTTTAGGAAAACTCAGCTGTCTGCCTTGGGCTGAAGTTCGGATTTTAGGCCCCTATACCGTTCACGTATTTCACCCTCCCGACTTCTGAGATTGTGTTGGAAATTAGCGACGATATCTACTCATCTTGGCCCAAACTTCGGCTTGCTTGCTGCTGTAAAACAGGTTTCACACTGGCCGACCTGAAACTTTTGGAACATTGATTAGGGTTTATGGTTATATGCCCAGGGCGAGTGGGCGGCCGCGAAAAAAACCAAAAAAAAAAAAAAAAAAAAAAAAAAAAAAAAAAAAAAAAAAAAAAAAAGAAAAGAAAAAATGACAAAAGTAGAGAGGAGCTCTTGCACACACTGTGGAGCCGGGCCAACCAGCGAGACTACTTCTGGCCCCATTTTGCCTGCGGCAAGACTTTGAAAAGCGCACCTCACTAGACCCACGGGAATTTATACCTTCACCACATACTACATTCACAGAATTTCCATCAGAAAATGGCAACAGATCTGTCAACAAGAAAGCACCATCATTTCGATGAGGCTACCCAAATGGGCGGTACTTCTCGGATGGGGTCGAAGACCGTGGGAAGAAAACGTCGCATCCTGGAAGAGGACCACGGTTCACAAAGACAACCACAAGTCCATGTGGCGAGAAAAATTGGGCAGACTTTCCGACACAAAAGGACGAAAACGCCAAATATCTCCGGACAGAGTCTTCCAGTGACCCGGCTCATCGAGGTATTGGATCACGCGTCTCTTCGGAGCTTACTTCAAACGGTGATGATTCATCATCCCGAAATCGTACAAACCGTATCCAAACTAGCACCCAAGCCGTCTGTCAACGACACCATAGAGCTTATCAAGCAGAAAGCTGGGCTTGTGAGAACAAGTCTTCCCTATAGATGTGACACCGAGAGTGACTACTCTTACATTCGTGTGAAGCCACACTTGACCGAACTTCTAGATTGCATTTCTGACTTTGTGCTCGACCTTCTCCCGCCCATGGAATCGTCTTTGCACAATTCTTGTATTATCTTTGACACAATCACCACGATTATTCATGAGCTTCCGAACTTCTCGAATAAGGAGTTTCAATACACAAAGAACATGGCGTATGAACAGATCGCAAATCTGTGGCTCACAGTGTTGAACCACCACAAGTGCTCTGAGGAGCCGGAAAGCCCTAGCGACGATTCCAATAGCCACAATAAAGAAAAAAGCATAGAGTGGCTCAAGACAATCGAAGAAATGCATCTACTACAGCAGGTCGAGAGCCACAACGAGGCTTCGGGCAGCAAATTCAATTCACTTGTGGAATTTGTTAAGAGTGAATTGGACTCGTTTTCACAAATCAACAACAGTCTTTCCAACAGTAATACGGGCTCAATATTTCTGGACCTCATCACTGTCGACTACTCGGGCTTTTCGATCCCAGCTAGAACATCGCACTGATGTGTTTTAGGATGGATGTCATTTTTGGGGGGTTCACCTCTCTTGAAAATTCACAACAGGGTTCAAAAAGTGGTCTTTGCTATTCAATAAGGCAGCTTATGAGAAATGCACAAGTATTTGAATTAGAGATCGCTTCTGCCTTATTTTTCACATCTTCCCACGGCCACAGATTGAGGGTGGTGACGCATAGATATAGATACTAATAGACAAATACTACGACTTCAACATTGTGCATTATTTTCGTTCGATATTTGTTTTCACTTCTTATTTCTTTTTTTTTTTTCCCACGTACGAACACAAACACAAAGCAAGATTTGCAAGCAAACCATCGCTTTCAGTCTAATCAACCCAATTATCTCAGTCTTCTATAACTACGTATTGTGATAAACCTTCGTGGCAGACTTCAGTGACGTGCCTTTGTTAATCAATACTCCACACATGCTCTCTGACCTAATTTCTGCCCCATTTTTCAAGGTGGGGCTTTTATGGCTCGCGTTGGTCGATGACTCTCCCACCTTCGCCATCGACGACATATGTTCCCTTGGCAAAGTGAACATACTCTTATGCAAATTCTTGTCATGCCAGCCAGCCGCAGCCTTTGATCACGAGGTTTCTGCAGTGAAACGAGCAAGGAAGATCTATGGCCACAAGACCTATCAGGTAAGTGAGCTTCTCCAAAACCAGACAAAAGCACTTGGCGAGACAATTTTGCAGCACTTGTCAGAAGCACGGGCCCGAGGCGCAAACGCCATGGTCAACGCCCGGCTCGCTTCGATATACCGGCTGCTAAATCTCGAAAGACTCGCCATCTTCAAAGACAAAGAGCAGGTGCTTCTAATCATGGAGTTGTTGATACGAATTGGCACGCAAACGACCCAAGGGAGGGAATGGGCAAAACTGAAGTTCGCCTGCCTTCCCAAACACCAAAGAGACGCGGTGCATTTGTACTTGGAGGCCACCATAGAGCAGACCAACTCTGAAGACGCGCCGCTTGCGAAAATCGAGGAAATGAGGAGGCATGTGAATGTGCAATTGGCACAACAGTCCATGAGTATGGAGGAAGAGTTGCAGCGGCACCGTGTCAAAATCAACGAGATGCTGAAAGCGAACAAGAGGCTCAGAAAGATCAACGACCGTGCGAGAGGTGATGCATTGCAAGAGGAGGTTCAGCTCTTGCAATGGGACTTGCTGCTTGTTGAGCACGTGCTTGTCGAGCACTTTTGCTCATCATTTGGCAAGAATAGAGTATAGTTGTAGAAAGAAAAGAAAAGAATCGGAGCGAGTTTCTTGCAAGATGTATTTTCTCCAGATTTTTTTACTGTTCTCGTTCACATCAAAATGGTAAACCACCTCATACAAATCTTCCCAAAGCGGGGCCAAGCTTGTCCTTCTCGTCGGGCACGCCCATCTCCTTCAACCGCAACTTTTCTCTTTTCTCCTCTTCCATCTTCAAGTTTCTCTCTGTTCTCAATTTTCGCGCGTCCATGATGTTGCTCTGGTTTTTGCGAATGTAGTTCTTCAACTTGGACTGCTCGGGCTTGAGGTCGGGCCTGATCCCGAAGTCTGCTTTCTCCTGCCCCTGTTTCTCCGGCTCTGCTACGGACATCAAGTCCTTTTGAGTCAACCGCACATTTCTGGCGTTCTTGTCCACGGTACCGATGAAGCTAGGGTCCAAGGAGATAGTGTCTGGGCGTAACTTGTTGAGCAACGATCTGACCTCAGACTCTTGTCTTTGTTTGGCGGACTCGTATGGATTCAATTCCATGGCATCGAAATTGGCCTCACCTGAACCTGGAATAATCAACGAGGATATACCCTTGCTGTGGCCGACCCCCAAAATATCCTCGAATGGCACGTGCTTGATCTTCTCCACCTTGTTTCCAGGAAGTAAATGGGTCATGTATGGCTGGGTCTGGTGGGATTTTTGTACGTCCTTCCATACAGTCACGTGGGGGCCCCAACCCACAGAAAGCAAGCCCGTGTCTGAGAAGTCAAGTGAGTTTGCCGGCGTGAGTGACGTGTATGTATCCAACTCCTTGAGATTTCGCAAATCCCAGATCTTGATTCTCTTGTCAGCGCCACTGACAGCCATGTACTTGCCCTCTCTGTCAATCGCGAGGTCTCTTACAGGGCCCCTGTTGGTCTGTAATTTGACCAATGGCTGGTTCATAGTAGGACACCACATGGTGACGGTACCGTTTCCGTGGCCCAAATGCATGACGGCGTTCCAAGGGTTCTGTTTCATGGCCTGTGTGGGCCCGAGCTTCGTTCGGAGCTCACTGACTAGCACACCGGTTGAGACATCGTGGTATTTCAACGAGGCCGAGTGGCCCGCACCCACAAGGAGAAAATGGTATGGTAAAAAGTCCAAAAGCGTGTGCTCCAGGTGCTGTTTCAAGCGGTGGAGCTCCATGCCGGACTGGTCGTAGATAAATGTGTATTTTTTCTGTGCCACAGCGAAGTATTGATGGCTGTGGAAGTACTTGACAGCATGCACGGTTTCGTTGAGAAACAACTCACAGTCAAGAGTGCCCTGGCGCCAGTCGAACGACGCCACATGGCCCTTTTTGCCTCCGAGCAACATTTTCCGCCCGTTCCGCGAGTAATCAAGCGTATATGGGCCAAGCTCGACAAGCTTGAGATCGAACTTTTTATTGGCAGTGCTGACATCGACCGCATCTGCAATATCGTCTTGCCGAAATCTGGACGTTTTTTCCATGGGCCCCTCGGGCTCCAAGAAACCAGCTTCTTCTTGTAACAACATGTCAGTTGCCGCAGCAGCTTTGACGAAATCCTTATATTCCTGGTCGACTTTTCTGATCCCAGTATTGATCCGTTTGGACTTGCCTTTCAGCACTTTCTTGGGGAACTTGCCCTGGTCTCGCTCATACTTTGCAGCATTGGCGGACTTCTCGAGCGTACCCTGGTGACCCCTGTTATTCTCTGGTTTCTGTGCCATCTTAAGCAATTGAGTGGAGCTTGTTTCGGAGCTAATAAGATTGAGCTTTGAGTTACGAGAGCATGTCTAGTCTGAGGAAAAACGCGATGAGATGCATCACTGTGTGCCTGATTTGCACCCAATGCGAGGCAAAGATTTGGTGAGACCCTCTCACTGGACTCGAAAAGAATAGACTGCCCCCGCTTGATGCGTTTTCTTTCTTTTTTTCCAAACTGTGAATGTATATACTTGGTGAAAACACTAAAAACAAAGAGACGAAATAAAACTTACCATGTAAGCAAGTGGTTCTTATCCCATGGGTGTGCCAGTAAATCTGGGGTCGTGGGCTTGACAGACTCAAGACTATGATTCCAAGAGCATTTAAATTCTCACGGAACTCCTTCGCATTGTATCTTTTTTAAAGAGGTCTTTACCAGTATTATGAGGTAATTCTTCTTTTGTTTTTTGGTTTTGAAAATGGACCCGGAACGTCCCAGTGCCGATCGTCATCTTGCTACTCGGGAAACTTGATTGTTGAGTGACCTCATCTGAGAAGTGCTGATAATAATCTCCATAGCTGAGAAATAAAAAAAAAAAAAAATAAAAATAAAAAAAAAAACCACCACAAAAGCTTTCGAACAAATCCTCATGTCTGTGCTTTGTCTGTGCTTTGTCTGTGCTTCATCAAAAATCCAACTAGCTTAATGTTTAATGCTCACAATTTATCATCGAGTCTACCCAAAAGGTCCACTTTTCCTGAAGTTTCTTGTAGTCGCATATTTTATCAAATATCATCTTACAGATCCAAACTGCAAATTATGCCAGCGTGAAAGGTACTGGCTCAGTACAAATACTTCAAGCCTAAAATTAAACAAACTTTCATAACACCAGAATTTGAAGGAGTCAAAGATTTGAGAATCAAATCAATTCAAATTCTGACTTTCTTAATTTTATTTTCTTCTGTAGATTTTCGATGCCATTGCATTGGCTAATCATTGTCTGATGTCGCTTGAAAATACTGCACCCGCGCGTCCCAGAAGTCAGACCACCATTTGACTCGGTTTCTTAGAACCTTTCTACTATCCTTGTCGTCAGGCTCATAAATCAAAATGTGGAGGCTTTGGAAGTCCAGTATGAGAAATGCGGCAAGTGTGCCAAAAAGACCAATCTTGCAAGCCTCGCTTCTTCCACGGTCTATTTTATTTGTTGCAGGTGCTGGTGCAGCTACAGTAGCTGGAACATATGTATTTGATGCCAGAGCTGGGGTTCACGAGTACGTCTTGTGTCCCCTCATCCGCATGTTTACGGATGCAGAAACAGGCCACAAGCTCGGGATCCAGCTCATGAAGTATGGGCTTGCACCAAAGTTAACCAATGGAGACAAAAGAGTAGAAAACGAGCTTCTGCAGATCCTAGGCGTAGATGTCTTTGGCACCAGATTGAAGACGCCGATCGGCCTTGCTGCAGGCTTGGACAAGGACGGAGAAGCCATCGACTCATTGTTTGACACGGGCTTCTCGTATGTGGAAATTGGCTCGATCACACCAGAACCCCAGCCTGGAAATCCACAGCCGAGATTTTTCCGTTTACCCAGGGACGACGCCGTGATCAACCGTTACGGCTTCAATTCTTCCGGACACTTTAGTGTTGTGGCAACATTGGCACGCCGTTTTCTTTCGAATGTGACCGACAGCAGCCAATCGAATGCTTTCAGAGATGGCAAACTCCTAGGAATCAATCTCGGCAAGAACAAGACCGGAGATGAGGTCGAGGATTACGTGAAAGGCGTCACGCGTCTTGGGCCTTACGCAGATGTCTTGATTGTCAATGTCTCATCGCCAAACACTCCCGGTTTGAGAGACTTACAGAGCGAACTGAAACTCACCAGCTTATTGACCAGCGTGGTGGGCGAAAGAGAGCGTTTGGGTCAGAACAAGTTGGGACGCAAGCCGCCCGTGTTGGTGAAGGTTGCGCCCGACTTGACCGAGCCGGAAATAGAGTCGATTGCCAACTCCGCGAAATCCGCTAAGGTCGACGGGATCATTATTTCCAACACCACGATCCAGAGACCCGAGGGCTTGTACACTACAGACCAAAAGCTCGTTTCGCAGACCGGAGGCTTATCTGGAAAGCCAATCAAGCCATTGTCCTTGAAGGCCTTGCGCACTTTGAGAAAGTACACCAAGGACTCGGGTTTGGTCTTGATCGGATGTGGAGGAATCTCCTCTGGCAAAGATGCTTTGGACTTCGGCAAGGCGGGCGCCACATTTGTCGAGTTGTACACCGCATTTGCTTATAAGGGCCCCGGATTGCCTGCTAAGATCAGAGACGAGTTGGCACAGTTGCTCACCAAGGAGGGAAAGACATGGCAGCAAATCATCGGTGAAGACGACAAATAGGCGTCTTTGCTATAGACCTTGGGAGTGTTTGTTACCTCATTATATATAGTTTTAGAATTGATGGCTCTACAATTTTCTTGCATTTGAAGAATCATGTGAAGAAATGAGAAAAATTACAATGAATTAGATGATTCTTGGAGTATGCTGCTCAAAATAATTAGACTGAGTTCAGTGAGTGGAAGGCTTTTATTTACGCGTAAGACTGAAAAACACGCTATGGGTCAATCTAAACCTTTGAGGGCCTTTGAGGAATGGCCTAGACACGGTTCAATATGCGAGGAGGCCCGAAACAATGCTTCTCAGGAAAGTTCAAATATTTTCGGAATTTTTCTTGTATCGTTATCTTACCTCCATCCAATAATAAAGTCTCAATCACATATCATGACTCGCAAGTAACGACGCGAACCTTGGCTCGGCGAATTCAGAAGGAGACGCGCTCGCGGGTCTAAACCATGGAGATTAAAAACAAAAAAAAAAAACCACGCTGGGCACCGTATGGGCACTTAGGTGCAGGAGATGGGGCCAATCACGTAAACACCAGATTTGTGAGCCATCTCTTGCCTCAACTTTCGACGACGGTTCAAACAAAGAGTCTTCGACACAAACAATTTTCAGGAGGATATTCTTAAAAGACTCACGCAAAGTTCTAATACATGAGTTCTCGGCCACATACGCCCACGGCCCGGCTGGTATCCGCCCGAAGAAAACTGACGCGATCCTCGGGTGTTTTCCGAGCCATTGGCTCCATAATTCCATCGCCAAAAGTGCACTATCCAAAAGAAATATTGCCGCTCGAATCTGAAGAGAATAGAGCGAGGCTTCAGGCTATTGCCGACGGCTTTTCAACCCTTCGACAGAATATGGAAAGTCTTGCGGCCACACATAATGCAGTGAACCAGTTCAACGAGTCATTTGCAAGCTTGTTTCTTGGATTGCAGGTCCACATGTTCTGTAATAGCTTTCCAGGGATCCCTTCTCGAGAGCGGTACGAAGCCTCGAAGTTGAGAAAAAGCACCGACGACCACAACGCGGAGCTAAAAGCCAAGTTAAAAGCGGCACGCAGACAGAACGCCCACTTGAAAGAACAGACCTCCAGGCGAGCGGCAGAGTCTCGCCAAAAGCTGCATTTGGGCGACCTTTTCTCGCAAAGGCCGGCTCATAAGCAAAATATGCCCTCATCCAGGCCATTTGCGCTTCGCTCGGCTCGTACGAAGATACCAGTGGCACGTGACGACTCCTACTCGACCATGGATTCCTTTATAGACGCGCCAGGATCGAAACCACAAAGAAATGTCCGAAAGGGCCTTGCAGCGGCAAAAACCGGACAAAGCCCAGCTAATGCCTCACCAAACTTGAACCAGCCGCCGCGGTATATGAGAGGGCTTTTCGAAGTAGCTAGCTCGGCAAATCAGCGAAGATTTGGACCCGCTCGGTCCTTCGAAAAGCCAATAGCCGAGAAGCCAGATCCCGAAAAGCCAACGAAAAGAAGGGCTCTAGGGCCCCCTAAATTTGCACAGCATGGATCTACCAGGGGAGCAGATTCGCAGAGGCCTGCTAGACGGCAATCTAGTGATTCAGAAAGAGCGGCTGCCAGCAGAGCAGCACATAGAGCACAGGTAGCCCGAGCCCATAGAATGGCTGCCCGGCCGCCTTTTAGATGATTTGTTGAGGAAAATGAAGGCAAGACTAGACGGAGACGTGTGCACAAGATTTATAGACTGCTGAGCCCACCAACGTAACAGAAGCACAACATCATCAATCCAGCATTTATGTTGATGTACCTAGTCCTTCCGCGGTGTGTAGAGTGAGAGGCTTGATCAGCTTTCGGAAGTTCAGATCTGGTGATAGAAGTCTTGAATCATAGACACAGATTTTCGCGTGTTCTACCATAGACTCGTGTGTTTTCTAGAAAGGCAAGAATAACCCGCCCAGCCTAATGGAGCTTTTTCGACTCTGCTCACTCCTTAGATTGGACTTCCATCAGCTGTATTGGGTCAAAAGCACGGCTTCTCATGAGGTGAGAACGCACACTCTGCTCAGAAGTTCTTCTGCCTTCTTCTTCACGGAGGCCGTTTCAAAAGATCACACTCCATGTCGTAAAAGACTCACACCCAATTTCAGGCCTCGGCCGAAATCTAGTTGCCCTCTTTGAGCTTGAGCATCAACTCGTAGCGTACCTGTTGCACGGATTTCTGCTCTCGGCTGGCAATCACCATCAAATAATCCAAATTCGCCATCAGAGTCAAGATTTTCTGCCTCCGGAGCTGCTCGTGATAGTTCATTGGCGGGTCCATACTTCGAATTTCTAGATGGAAATGATTCTAAAAGCACTTGTGAAAGACTTATTTTCCGTCATCATCTATATGACTCGTTGGACTGATTCTGCGTGCAGGCCTGCACCAGCTAGGCACCAGCTAGAGACATCGAGCATCCTGCACCCTGCCCACCTACAGTAGATGGCTCAAAGCCTGTGTTCAACACTTATGAGGTTTGAGAATTAAACAACTAGGTCTGTTGTAGTGGTTCACTTAAAGCACATTTTTGCCCAATTCCAGCCCGAAACTAGCCAAATTAGCCTGATAAACCAAGCTTGCAGCTGAGGGAAGGTAAATTTCAACATTTGCGTCGCACTAATTTCTCAAGCTGATCATTCCTACAAAACATGAGCGACGTATCTGCAGAGGAAAAGAGAAGACTCTTACGAGAGCGCAGGCAAGCCAAAATGGCCCAAGGAAAGGCCACCGAGCGGTTGAACAACATTTTGACGCAGGGCTCGTCAGTGAACTCGTCGTCCGTGAAGTCTGTTCTCGAAACGGCTGATTCCTGCTCCCAGACTACGCCTTTGAGCCAGTCATTGAGAGACTCACAAACCCAACCACCTACTCACCCGAATTCCCACACTTCTCCGGCTGATTTGGACCATACTTTGTCCCACGCTGATCCAGAGGTTCCAGACATCTCACTGCTCTTGCGAAGCGGACAACTGGGAAAAGCAGCCGAGGAAAACGATATGGATGAGATCATGCAAAAGATCTTCGCGGGTCCTGGAAATAACGGAGGAAACCCGGACGCTGCCAGTGAAACCTCGCAATTCTTCGCAGAAATGATGAAGACCATGAACCAGGACCCGAACGCCATTCCAGAGACGCCCGAGAACGCCTCATACCAGACCAAATTGGCGGTCTATCATGAGTACCAACAGAAAACGTGGAAAGCACGGTTTCTTATTCTCAGGCTTATCGTCCACACGATCAATTTCCTTTACCACTTCCTCACCATTTCTGGGTTTTCTGCATCCTCGCATGCATTCGCCAGACACATCAGGCCAGAGAGTGCTAGCTCATTCATGACGATATTTGTTTCGGTCGAAATTGCCGTCATCTCGAGCTATTACATGATCTTGTCTTCAAATGGCTCGCTCAGTGTATCTTCGAGAAACCATCCAATATCCAAAGTGCTATCGTTGGCCTCTGCCATTTTCCCACAGGCTTCTGCGTACCAATCTTTGCTTGACTCTGCTTTGGTCTACTGGGGAGGAGCCTCTATCATCATCGGCGACCTCATGCTCATGGTGATGTATTTTGGCCTCGCGAATATCTTCTCTTGAGCTTTTATAGTCTATGTACAATAAGATTTGGATGATTTCCGGCTTCCGTAAACTTTCACGTTCTCGATTACCTTTAAGCCCAAAAACCTCTTAGAAACGTTTTTTCATGTCATCCCTCTTGGCTTGAATAATTTTATCAGCCCCCTTGAGGCCCCTCTTCTTTATGAACGTGTAGATCAACAAGACGGAACTTGCCAAGGACACCCCGAACCATGTCACCAAGTACTGCAAATGGTTGTTTGTGAAAGTCACCTTCGGTATGGCGGCAATCGGCACACCTTCGTTGTAAAATTCAAACTCTTGCCATTCAAGCGTCGAGTCGAGGTCGGAGCTCGGTAGATGATCAACTTGCGGAGGGGCGGCTTTTCTCAGAAAGAAAGACCATCCCGGTTTGGTGGGCTCAGTTTTGTGAGGCCCAACCCAATCTGGCTGATCCTTGAGGCTATACATCATTTGTGCATATATGGGCAAAGTGCCACTTTGTTCAGCCATAGCCTGTACATCAGGCACATGAAAGAGTCTCGAGCCAGGTTCATGCTCGTACTGCAAACCGGATCGTGCTGGCATCACTCTCAACATTCCTTCAATTGTTATTTCGCCCTGAGGAAGGGCTAGGTGAGAGAGATATCCTTTTTTTCGACGTTCGGGAACAACCAAGTCTTTCTGGATCCAGCCACGCTCAATCAATATAGGCTGTCCTCCACTCGATCTATTGAAGGGTGTAACTACGAGGTACCCGACCTCACCGTTCTTCAAGCGGGGCCCCAAAAACATTTCTTGGTCGTAATCAAAGCGGCCCTTGACTTTGAATCTTCTGAATTCGAAATCTTTAATCACGGACGGATCTAAAATTGCGGGGAGGTCCTCCAATGGAGGCTCGGCTAGCATATGTTCGGCCCGTTTTATAAGGTCTACTTTCCACCTTAGCCTTTTCACTTGCCAGCAGCCCAAGAAAAAACTGATGACAGGCATAGCAATCATGAGACTCAAGAGAACGCCCCGGAAGATTCGGGCTTTGCCCTGGTTTTCAGCCTTAGCCAAATTGGTAACTGAGGTCTTGATGGGTTTCCAGTCAATGTTTGGAGTAATGACATTTCTGGTGGCGTGAATCGGTTTCAAAAATCGAGAGGTTGGCCGATTTCGAAGCCCGACAGCCCCAAGACGGAAGAACAGTAGCATCATACTGTCAAGGCGATGTCTGCTATATTGTCAGTCTTAGTTTCTTGCAATATATTGGGCCTCAGGGACCCGCAGCTAAAGTGAGGGACGGGTCTCTTGCAAGTTGATGGAAAAGCGAGCGCGCGAGAATTCGTGGTTTGCTGGAATGAGCTGCAAAAAAGCGAGAGCGATAGATCGATAGGCCCCAATTTCTTGTCTGGAATAAAGACAGAGAAATTGAGAGTTAGCCGTTCACATGAAAAAATATTGCCCCTAGACACCGGTAAAGTAGTGGACGGTATCTCGTCAAGCGGACACTTTTTCACATTTCAAAACCAGTTCTCGTCCTGGAATCTAAGCGCCAGGTCGAGACTAACTGTGTATTCTTCTGAAGCTTAATATTACAACTCGAATCTTTCACGACACAAATTTATTGCATGAAAGAGGGTTAAAGCTTTTCACATCACACCTTGAATCCAAAATTTGGCCACCTGAATGAAAACAATAACTTGGGTGTCAAATTCAACTTCTCTGTTAAGTCAACCGGAGGTTAGTCGTGCTGTGCTCACTTATCCAGTGCGTCCGAGAAAAGGCACTATTATGCACACCCGGAGATGCCCTCAAAGAAATTTTCTTCTCACAATTCTCAGATAAGACAACCTAATCAAGGACATATAATGGCTGGAATCGATTACCTTCTTTTCGAGGAGGCCACTGGGTTTGCCATCTTCAAGGTGTTGATCCAACAGGATGACATTGCTGTCAGACTGAAGGAAGTTCAGGAGGCTGCGCTGGACTTGAGCAAATTCTCAAAAATGGTCGAGCTTGTTTCTTTCGCTCCTTTCAAAGGTGCTGCTCAAGCTTTGGAGAACGCTAACGACATTTCCGAGGGTTTGGTCAGCGACTACTTGAAGTCTGTTTTGGAGTTGAACTTGCCTAAGCCTTCCAAAAAGGAAAGAATCAACTTGGGTGTTTCCGACAAAAACTTGGGTCCTTCCATCAAGGAGAGCTTCCCGTATGTCGATTGTTTGTCCAACGAGATCGTGCAGGACTTCTTGAGAGGCATTCGTGTTCACGGGTCCAAGCTTTTGAAGGACTTGCAAGAGGGCGATATCGAGAGAGCCCAGTTGGGTTTGGGTCACGCCTTCTCCAGAGCCAAGGTAAAGTTTTCCGTTCAGAAGAACGATAACCACATCATTCAGGCTATTGCTCTCTTGGATCAATTGGACAAGGACATCAACACTTTCTCCATGAGAGTCAAGGAGTGGTAC
Source organism: Metschnikowia noctiluminum (assembly GCA_030578735.1). NCBI lineage: Eukaryota > Fungi > Ascomycota > Pichiomycetes > Serinales > Metschnikowiaceae > Metschnikowia > Metschnikowia noctiluminum. Next base: position 22,626 of record JAKTYO010000241.1, on the reverse strand, counting down.
GGATGGCACTTCCCAGAGTTGGCCAAGATTGCGTCCGACAACTACGTTTACGCTAAGCTTGCCCTCTATATTAAGGACAAGGCTAATTTGACCGACGAGCACGTTCATGACATTGCCGCTTTGTTCAACGATGACCTGTCTATTGCGCAAAGAATTATTGACAACGCGAAGATCTCGATGGGTCAAGACATTTCTGAGCTAGATATGCTCAACGTATCGACCTTTGCTGAGAGAGTGGTGTCCATCTCTGAGTACAGAGCCAAGTTGTACCAGTACTTGACTGACAAGATGCACACTGTTGCTCCTAACTTGTCTACTTTGATTGGTGAGGTCGTCGGTGCTAGATTGATCTCGCACGCTGGTTCCTTGACTAACTTGTCTAAGCAGGCCGCTTCGACTGTGCAAATTTTGGGTGCCGAGAAAGCGTTGTTCAGAGCCTTGAAGACCAAGGGTAACACTCCAAAGTATGGTTTGATCTATCACTCTTCCTTCATTGGTAAGGCAGCCACCAAGAATAAAGGTAGAATTTCTAGATACTTGGCCAACAAGTGTTCTATTGCCTCTAGAATCGACAACTACTCGGACGAGCCAACCACCGCCTTCGGTCAAATTTTGAGAAAGCAGGTTGAAGACAGATTGAACTTCTACGATACCGGTGCAGCCCCAATGAAGAATGCTGATGCCATCAAACAAGCTTTGGCCTTGGGTGGTTCAGACGCCATGGATGTTGATGCCGAGGAAGAGGACGAGGAAGAGGACGTTGAGGAGCCAAAGAAGGAGAGGAAGGAAAAGAAGGAGAAGAAGGAGAAAAAAGAGAAGAAGGACAAAAAGGACAAGAAGGAAAAGAAGGACAAGAAGCGCAAGGCCGACGACGACGAAGCACCTAAGAAGAAGAAGAAGAAGTCCAAGGACTAGTTTTTTTCGTGAAAAAAATTCTGCTTTTCTGTTTCATTCACATATATCCCTGTATAGCATGTTAAATCGATATAAATTTGTACCGTCGCGAGCAGCTCGGGGTTTAGTCGAAAAGCAGCGCAAATGAGGAAAATCGTGCGGCGTTCGTCCCTTTACGCAGACAGCACTGTGTCGACTAAGCAGACAAACTCACACCGCTATTCAAGACCTGATATTGAAACTCCGTGAACGTATCGGTTGACTTCACGTGCTCCTCATATTTGCATGCTGCCGAGTCGGGTGAATGAAGTAAGTTCCCAGAATTAAGGGGCATCAAATAAGCATCAAATTCAGAGTCATTAGCCAACACACAAGAGACTGGAGAAGATGCGCCGTCTTGGGAAACCCCAGTCAATATTTGGGAGAGAGACAAATCAACAAGCTCCTGGCTCTTTTTGGGCGAAACCTTCGAAGCATTGTTCAAAGCAAAACGTACACGTAAAACTTGCTTCATTCTTTCAGACCTTAGATCTTCGAGGTCTATTGTGTCGGTCATGTAGATCTCTTTTCCAGGACTAAGCAATAAGTTGGTGTAGGTTAAAGTCAGCAATGGGGTCATGATCATCTGTGGACCGTGCTTACCTGGCGGATATGGTTTAATCGGTGGTCCAAACAGAAAGGACAGACAAGCTGACAACAAGATATAAGGCGCCCTGTTTCGCCTGAGCGCCTTAAGTGTTTCGTCAGATGAAGGGGACGGATTCAGGGCCTTTCCATTCGCTGGTTCTATAAAGTCATCAATTCTCGCTTCGTCGTCTTCAGCGTGGCGACGGCCAATGAGCCTACCTAGTCTTATCTTTCGAGCAATCAGCCTGGCATAGACACGGACTTGAGTCACGCGAGAAAACACAGGAAACATAACTCTTTGGCCACTAGTTTCTGGCCTAATTTCAGACAAGGCTTGCGAACGTACTTCTTGCGCGCCTTCCGGGTCTTGAGGCCTCTGATCCCCAGCTTCTGAGTCTTCGGGTTCACGCTCTTGAGTATCCTGGTTAAAAGCCTCCCTACCTTGAGGCTCAGAGGTTTTCAATTGACCTTCCCTATCTTGGCTTGTACCTTCAATGAGTCGCGAGCCCTGGCCTGGTGGGGCTCCATTATCTGAGTCCATCAACTCTACTATTTGCGTGGACTTGTAGATGATTGGGCTTCTCAGTGGGAACGAGAACTCGAGTTTCGAGCTGATGAATTGCCTGATTCCCTGTATGTATGCCGAAGTAGGCTCCACAATTTCGTCGTTCAAGAGCTGCTCAAATGCATTCAACGGTCTAAGGAACGGTCTTTCCCACTGTGTTATGGTTGTCATATCCAAGCTCGGAAGCCACATTTCTGTGGTCTTTTGAACCCGGTCTCTCATGTTTCTTCCCATCTTGCGTGTTGATCTCATTCTTGGAGACCTGCTCAAAGAGCCAGAAATTGGGCGGTACGCTTTACGTGTTGTCCCAGGGCTCTTCCGGAACGTGCGCTCACTTAAACTGGGCAGCCGGCGTTTTTGTACTCGGCGAAGTCGATTTCGTTTCGGAGAAGGCTGGAAGTTGAAAGGGGCCAGAGACAGCAGAGTCAAACTTGCTGCTGTAACAGGTACAAATCCGGTCTTGAACTTAGTGCTGGTACTCTTTTGGTTCACAACGGTATACTTGTTACGCCGATTGACTCGGAGTGTTCGTGGCAGGCTTTTGATTGTCTTGTGTTGCTTTCTCAAGTCCTCATACTTCTTCTGGCTATCTGAGAGAAGGTTCTGAAAAGCGAGATTAGTAGCGATATCTGGTTTGGTAGCCATTGAATAAGCAGGGAGTTTTGCACCCAGATCAAAATCTTTATATCGGGGAGCAAGATGATTTTTTTTGTCTGAAGAGGTCAAAATGAGATTCGAGAACACAAAAGCGAAATCAGCCACGTTCACCTAAGCACATGGCATGTGTTTGTAAACCAAGCGCGTCCAATCGAATGTGCTAATGCAAAAAGATAGAAGAAAACAACAGGTCCACATTCATGCGTTTAAGCAAAATTTAGATCCCAGTTGAGGTCGTTTAACATCGCGTTCCAGTCCACAACACGGTCTCCTTTTGGATTCTCGTCCCAAATTTTCTCGCAGAGTGACTTGACTCTGACAACATTCCAAGGCCCATAATCAGCGATGAGCTTTTTAAATCGACCTCGCATCGCGCTTTTGCCGCTATCAGTTACTGTGAAAAGACCGGCTATAAACGTTGGAAACACAAGCGTCGCCTGCATTGGGGTATCGATCAAGATATCTAGACACTTGATGAGGTCATTCATCAATATTTGACATTCTAGAGATGAGGGATTCATTCTGAGAATCGCTTGACGGAGGTATAGTTTGCTACTTAGCTGAAAAGCTTCAAAAGTAGTAAGCTGCAATTCAAGCTCCGAGTCTGAAAGCGCCTCGAGATCAGATGCATTAGGTTTGGCATTGCTCAAGCTGATCTCTAGGTCATGTGCTTTGTTGCTGATAAAATTAAGCAAGTCAGCAACTCTGGTATGGTCACTTTGCTCAGTATATGTGTCTGGAAAGGAGTGCAACGACCCTGTTTCCTCTGGAGAGGTCATGGAAGGCTCATTCATTTTCGGCGGTTTTCGAGACAATCTGTAGTATTCGTTCATGATTTGCTTGCTTTCGAAAAACAAACTGCTGATGTCTCCAATGACTTTGTAAAGAGGCTTGGAAATCCCAAGCAAGGGGTTCAAATTTCCGCTAGAGATGCCCTCAGAATCGACGAATATTCTATCATAGGTCTCATTGGGAAAGTATGTTCCTCGATCACTCGTTGAGCTTGCAAGTAGGTCATGATAGGCAAAATTGGAGATAAGCCAGTGTTCCTCCTTGTTGTTATTAAAGTTCATGATCCCGCCGTTGGATTTAAGCAATTTCCAACCCCATTGCAAATAAATAGACCAGAATTTCACGTCGCCACGACAGATCTCAGCGCCACACATGATCAAGAGAGCAGCTAGCTTATTGATAATGACTCGTCGATCCACCATTGTTTGCGAGCCTTCTGTGAAAGAAACATCCGCGCAGAGATGTTTCAATGCCAACTCAGCGTATTTGGAGCCCTCGGCCATCCATTGCCCACCTAGATGAAATCCTGCCCACGCCAACAAACCATATAGAACGCCTTTGTCCTTTTGCGCCAACGGAAGAAATACACGCTGATAAGAATTGGAGTCATTCTGACTGTTTGGGGCAATGGAGACCTTTTGAGAAAGGACCTCCAGATAATAGTTATATAGATGAGACCCTGACAGGTCAAGTTCCGGTGAAAAAGACAAGGATGCGCGGGGGCTAGGTGAGAAAGTGGCGTTGAAGCTGGAGGCTAGATTATTGAGCTGCGCCGGGTAGTCGTGGCTCATTGCTTGCATTTGTTCGATGAAATTGGGGATGTTGAAGTTCGGTAAAACACGACCGGTTGAAACCCCACCGTCTTCTGTCGAGCTGAGTGCTCCGCTCTTAGTGTGCGTTTCGCTTATCTCTTCTATTTGACCATGAGACAAATTTTGAGGGCTCCAATTAAAAACCGAGAGTTCTTTCAAGAAGCCCATCACAGCCGCAGGCGATCTTGGCTCCACAATGTGCTCAAAGGGCAGGAGAATGTCTTGCATCGAAGAAGACTGATTGAAATTGTTTCCTTGAGCGACCTCAGCCAGACATGGAGAAAGGGCATCCTGCTGAACAGACTGCGCAAATATTCTCGCGGAAGTTTGCGTATCCCGAGTGTTCCCTAACGAATGAGAAGTCAGTGGACCTGTCTTTTTTTGAGGCGCTGAGCCATTTTGTGCGGTCCACGGTCGTTTTTGAAAATGTGCCACTCCAGGGATTGCAGATGCAAAATTATGGGGATTGAGACTTGTACTAGATCTTTGTTGTTCGCTGAGTGGATGCGAGACATTTATGCCATGCTGCGTTTGACTAGCCTGATCAACTACCATCCCATCGGGATCTAGCGGCAATTCTGGTGACATGGACGGCAGCAAAGGCGCCGTAAGCAGACCGCTTATATCAAGCCGTGGGAGTCTCACTCTTTTCCTTAATTTCCTGGAGCTTTCCTTTTCTCGCACACGGGCTCTCAATCGTTCAATTTCGGCACCGTTCATAGTCCTGTGATCGACCCACACACATTCTTTGTTAAACCTAAGACAGTCTCTACATACCGGCTTAGTCTCATCGCATTTCTTTTTGCGAAACTTACACGTGAGACATCCGGTCTTCGACTTATGGGATGAGCGACCCGCAGAGCCAGGCTGTGTCTTATCATCTTCATTGGCTGTAGCATCTATAACAGACAGAAGCGCCATTCTATGACCATTTTGCTGATTTGAAGAAGGCATGATAGTACTGTCAGTTGAGACGGGATTTGATCTAACGAGGGGAATGTCATTCTTCACGGACCCACTAGAGATCGGTATCTCCAGAGGACTGTTTTTGTCACTCAAATGCGAGGTCTGTAAAGTGGAGTTTTTCGTTGCATGATCTGGAGAATGAGTTGTGGAATCCAAGCTCGAATATTTTTGAGCACCATTGGAGTCAAACTTCGCAAACATGCCCGAAAGGAAGCACACTCTGATAACAGAAAACTGTTATTCATTGATTTCCAGAACGTAGTAGTAGGTGGGTGCAGGAAACCGGGGTCCAAAGCCAAATGCGCAGCGCCATTTGCATGCAAGGGCCGGATCAGGGGAAATCTTATCGCGTAAAAATATATTTCAAGATTTGTTCGTCATTAGCCGTTGCGTGCTGTACGAAGCTCATCCATCTTAAAACAGAACTTGATTCTCGAGCTTGAGTTTTGTCCCTTTGTTCTTGATCCTGTAGTTCTCGTTTTGGGGCTCGATCATTCGAGTATATGCCACGAATTCGTCACATTAAAGTTCACGAGGTAAAGCTAAAATTATGGCACCACAAAAAATCAACGAATGACAGACAAAATGCCGAGAATTGAGGTTTTTGAGGTTGAGTTGGTGCTTCCTGTTCCTGATTCAAATTCAGCATCGGTCCGATCGCAAAGCTAAATTTTGTACCCTGTACGTTCATTGACGGAGCTTGGATCGTGTGTCAGATTCGCAGCGCGACGTAGTATTTAATCACATTATGTAGTGAATAATCTTCTTGTTGGAGTCAACTTCAAACAATGGCTGCTTTATGATCTGTCTGTCTGTGAGAACTTGTTTTGCCTTCACTGACACAAAGTCTAGCTTATGCATGGTTTCGCAACTCATAAACGCAGTAATCAGGTACAGTCAGTAAGGACAATAGGCCAGTAAAGCACATGAGACAATGCCACGTAATCATACTAAGACTACAGCTGCCGCTTTTTCTGCCGTTTCTTTCGGTTCTCACATTGTAGGAAGATAGCTAGCATTTGCCGCAGCAGCCTTCTTCAAATAAGCGGTTATGATGTTTGACTCTTCGAGTTTTGCAACAAGTGCCTCGCGAGTGCCGCGACGAAGCTACCAAAAGATTGACGCCACCTTATTTGAATTCGAGCCGCGACCCAAGCAAAAATCTCGTATACTTCAGCCTCACACAAAACTCAAGCTTGAACTTGTCAGTAATATTTGTCTCGTGTGACCTGTAAGTGCCTGCTCACGTGACCCCCACAGGCTTCAACTTCGCCGCGCCATAAGGCATTGCTGTCATGTGTGGTGGAATCCGCTAGAATCGACGTTTGAAATGTGCAGTCGCGAACCACTGTGCCACTGCGAGCCCGCAAGCGGAAATTTCCTCCCTCGTCCAAGCCCTCGCTTTTTCTTACAAAGCAAATCTAATTTCACATCAATAATCCGTCATGTCTTTAAAACGTATCAATAAGGAATTGCTCGACTTGGGAAGGTATGTTTGATTTTTGGCCTTTTTGATAAGTTCATGCGCCGGATATGATCGGGAGCTAGACCGTCGCCACTTCATTTCCGTTTGATGGGTGGTTATACCAAATCTATCGTTGGGATTTCGATTTCAAAGAGCCATACCAACGGCGCGATGAAGCTTTAGATTGACTCATTTTGAACAAATCGGAAAGTTGCTTCAGGAGGCCACTGAGGACCACGCGAACCCGTATTGAAATCTACAGAATCATTCCAAGATGAATATTAAGTCCGATTCCGTTTTCTCTCAAGATTTCGGCAGATGTGTCCTATGATCAGCGCTCAAATGCATGGCGAAGCCAGCTAACATCAGAAATCTTCTGTTATTTCGAGTATATCTCGAACGATCAAAGATTGCGAAGAAATACTATCGGCTGCTTCTCTGATTGTATAATAAAGGCAACGATAACTTTCTCCTCGCTTGACGTATACTAACTTAACACAGAGACCCACCTTCATCATGCTCCGCTGGCCCAGTCGGAGATGACTTATACCACTGGCAAGCATCCATTATGGGACCCCCAGACTCCCCATATGCCGGTGGTGTGTTCTTTCTCTCTATTCACTTCCCAACCGACTACCCCTTCAAGCCACCTAAGATCAACTTCACCACGAAAATCTATCATCCCAACATCAACGGATCTGGCTCGATCTGTCTAGATATTTTGAAGGACCAGTGGTCTCCTGCTCTTACCATTTCCAAGGTGCTTTTGTCGATTTGTTCTTTGTTGACCGACGCCAACCCAGATGATCCTTTGGTGCCTGAGATTGCTCACGTGTACAAGCTGGACAGACTGAAATATGAGACCACGGCCAGAGAGTGGACAAAGAAGTACGCCGTTTAACGTCTCGGTTCCCGACTTCTTTGTGCCCGCTTGTGTATCTCCTGGGTATAAAGTAGGTACCTATACATAGATCAATGTACAGTTGCATTATACTGAAATATAGAATATAGAATCGTATTGAGTGAGAGTTTCGAAAAGAGGACGCTTGAAAGCAGCTATAACGGCCTCACCTCTTGGTGTGCCAATACACAAACGCTGTTGGTGAATTCTTCTCAACGTGTATAGAAATAACGAAAATAATCAAAAGATTCCAAGGGCCGTCTACGAAGACTCCGACAAGTCGCGCGTGACGCCCACTATTTTTCTTTGGTTTTATGGACGCTTTTTTGCAGCATTTACCCCGCCTCTTAATTAGTATATAAGAACACACAATCTATCCGCTATACTTCGCCTTTTTTTATTCCGACGCTGTGTTATGTGCCTTTCTTTGGCTTTTCTAATGAAGTACAGCTTTCAAAAGTCTGATAAGTTTGGCTGTACAAACGCATTCCTTCGAAATCAAGCTAAGAATATTACTATCCTTCGAAATCTAGCAAAATACAGATGCTTTTTGCTCTTTGTATGTGGGATTACAAGATACACTCTCGTTTTTAAAAAGAAGTCTTCGCCAATTACTTATCTATCTACGCAGCAGTGGGTCTGTATTCAGCTTATGGGGCACAGGCCGCTCTGCGCTCATACAATAGAAATGTACTGCATATTATACGCTACTGTCAACAAGGCTACAAAATCAATCGAGACCATATCATGAAGAACGAAACTGATAGAGAAAGATCTCCACTCCAAAGCCTAAAAATCCAACAGAAACGCCGGAATACCGAGAATTCTGATCCACTCTTAAGTGATCTTTGCAATATTTGCCATCTCCATCTGCTTCTCACTCTCGGACATCAAGTTGCCAATAGATCGAGAACCTCGGCTAACTGAAAATTTCCCGAAGCCCGAATTTCGGAGACAAATCGACACTCTAGGGCATCTTAATTGGGATTGCTTATTTCAAATCGTATCGCCCCCTTCATTCATAGTACTTGATATGGACAAGCTATCGACATTTCAAGCTAATGACCAGTTGCGCTTGTTTGAGCTTGCGAAGAAACTTCATAAAAAATCTTTCTTCAAGGAGGTTCTCAACAATTACCAGTATCAGATTATCAATCACGTGCTCGGGCTAGATAATTTGGAGCTTTGGAAGGAGCTCCTTGAAGGCAACTGTCAACTCAGAATAGATCGGTCCAGTGAGACTTCGCAGGGCCACGAGGATGAGCAAGAGTCGCTAGAAGAAGGCTCTCATCCCATCAGGGCATTGGCACTCAACTTGAGGTTTTTGCTCTGGGAAAAAGCTATAGATTTCTTTTACGCTAATCTGCTGGAGACCGTCACGAATAGCAGAATACTTGACATCGAACACTCATCTGATGATTACCAATTAATAGAACAGCTCGAAGAGCTACCTCAACAGAACGACAAGACTGAGACCAAATCTTCATCTCGTGATGAGCCCAAAAAGCTCATACGGGATGAGGAAGATGACTACGATGACGATGACGAGGAAGATAACGTTGATGAAGAAGTGGTAACTCACCCCGACTTTGAAAAAGCCACTGCTCAAAGTCGTAATGCCAACGTCGGGTATGAATATTCACCAGACGGTCGAACTGTCATAATTCTCCCTAGTAAAGTCTTTCATATCAAAACAAATGAGGATACACAGGCTACAACTTACCAGACCCAAATTTCGGCCGACGATATGGCACCTGCCGCCACATCACTCGAGGACAGAGATTTGCAGATCAAGAATTTCAACAGGATATATCACAATTTTGAGTACGATAGGGAGACCCTCATCAAGCGCAGAAAACTAGAAAAATCAGATATGCAAATCGAAAATCAGAAGAATACGGAAGGAGGAAATTCCGATATGCAAATCAATTTCGGTACCGCTTCTCACTCTTTAAAGCACTTACTTAATACGATCAGAGACAGAAGAGACAACATCAAGTTGAGTGATCTCGAGTTGCGAAGCCTTTTCTTGGACATCAGGAAAAACAGAGGGAAGTGGGCGAATGACGACAGAGTAGGCCAAGAAGAATTGTACGAAGCCTGTGAAAAAGTCCTTCTTGACTTACGCGGGTTTACGGAGCATTCGACCCCTTTCCTAAACAAAGTTTCCAAGCGGGAAGCGCCAAACTACGGGCTTATAATCAAGAAGCCAATGGATTTGAATACAGTATTAAAAAAGCTCAAGACCTTGTCATACCACTCGAAAACGGAATTTGTTGACGATTTGATGCTCATATGGAACAACTGCTTGATGTACAATGCCGATCCAAAACACTTCTTGAGAGCCCATGCATTGGCCATGCAAAAGCGCACACAGAAGCTCACCTCATCGATCCCAGACATCACCATACGAAACCGCTCAGAGGTCGAAAAAGAAGATGACGGTGAAAATGAAAACACTACGAATTCCCCGGCTAAAGGTGGCAAAACTTCCAAGAAGGGTCAAATGAGGAGAAGAGAGGAGGTCGTGAAAGCCGAGGAAACCGAAAAAGATGTAAATGAGCAACAAACATTTGGTAACGATACTGACGAAGGAACTTCCGTTGACAAAAATCACACCTCTTTAGTGATTAAAGAAAATGGCCAGCTTGCACATACTGAAGAAAATGTGGAAGAAGAGGACGAAGACATCGATGAAGGCGATGCCGACGATCGAGAGGAGGGGAATGACGATATACAAGATGCCGAGCTACAGGCTTGGAAAGTTTTCACCGCAAAGTCCAGAGCAAATTACTGCTCTAATCGGGCATCCCTTTTTGACGAGGGCCTAAGACTCAAGATGGACGCTGAAGCCATTTTAAGAGAGTCCAAAACAATGAGTGATTTCAATCACTTCTTGGACAATAAAGAAGTTGTTTCAAAAGGAAACAAATTGCTCGATAATGACGAGCCTTACTTATTGGAGTATGATATTGCTGGTGGAGTTCCCGAAATTCCCTACTTGGGCATTGATGACCATGCTCAAGAAGTCTACGAAAACGAAATGGCTGAAAAAGTTGTGAATGACCCCTCATTCGAGAATATCACCCAGAGATCCGGGATGGTTCTCCTGCAAGCAAGCGGCCTCAATAAGGCTTACACCACGAATATAACGGAAATCCAGGAGATTAGAAAAATTTGTTTTAAGATCTCTTTGATTAGGCAAATGCAGACCCAGCAATTTGTTCACCGAACTCAAATGAGACATCCGGAGGTCGAGCATATCAAGGAGCTCGATATTGATCCCGTTTCGAAGCTACCAAACCATGACATCAACAGTCATGCCGTTCAATATGCTGCGCTAAGAAAAAGTATTGCAAAAGTAGCTATGCACACAGGGTTTGAATCGACTGAGGAATTTGCTATCAATACCCTCACACAGGTTGCGGAAAGGTACATGCTGAACTTAGCAAGATCAATGAAACTACACCGCGAAAGCTCGTCAAGAAATACAGTTGATGCAGCTGATACATTATTGTTATCTTTACTCGAGAATGGTGTAGAAAAACCTGATGATTTGTTCACTTTTGTACAAGAAAAAGTGAAGAAAACGGAGGTCAAGCTCAAGGATCTTCGAGCAAAACTTTCTGGCTTTTTGAAAGAATTATTAAGGCCGTCCTTGGAAAAATTCAATGAGCAAAATTTTGATGACAATAGCGAGCAATTCACCACCGGTGACTTTACAAACGAATTGGGTGATGATTTCTTTGGTTTTAAGGAATTGGGATTGGACAAAGAGTTCAATATGTTGTCTTCATCTGTCCCGGTATATCTTCTCCATTCTCGTCTCCACAACACTTTCAACAACACAGGTCCAGCCAACAAATCTACCAAATATGAGGATTTACGTGAGTGGAAAGCCGTCAAGCTTCGCCAGGAGGATGTTAGTAAGCAAATCGGGCTCTTGCGTAAATTCTATCAAAATTTATCAGAAAGGTCTGAGGCTAATTATATGAAGCAGCAAAGGCGAAAAGGGGAAATGAGCGATCAAGCGCCAGAGTCTGAGTTGTACTTATTAGAGGATGAGGAGTTGCCACAAAAACAAAGGAATATACGGCCACGTCTACCGCCGAACGGAAAAATCCTGGCAATCAAGAAGAAACAACTTTCCAACGCGTTCATATTGCCAGAAATTGTGGATGGAGAAGAAAAGCCCTTGCTTGATTTTGTAGGGAAATCAGAAGAGGTGGAAGTTTAAGAATTAGCACGACTGCTGTTTAGACAAAGCAAGCGCATCTTGGATATCTCAATGGATATGCGGTTTTCGCTATTTTGGGTTTGTGCGCTTCCTAGCATAGCCATCTAATAATAATATGATACCGCGACCGTTGTCGACCAAGCTTTTTAAAATCAATTATGTTATTCTTAGATTACAAAATCATTCGTCTCATAATGCAAAACCACAGTGTGGTGGTTTTTCATGTATGAGTGTGCGTTCTTCGAAGGCAACGTTTTGGCCTGCATATGTTTTATTATTAGTCCAAATTACAGATGGCAGGCGATTATACGTGAAGACCATCCTTCTGCAGTGAGACGTACTCCTATCGTTGCGTCTTTGAAAAATTCTGCTTGAACAAAAATTGACCAAAACTCTAAATGATTTGCGGCCATGCGCAGTCTGTCTTTTGCTGAATCTAAAGATGTCAATTTGAGCAATCGAAGATCAGATTCTGAACCCAATCCGTTGAATCAACTACCCCTTTATCTAAAGAAAATTGGGAAAGACGAGATACATCAGAGAGACGTTTTTGGGCGAACATTATTACATATCTGCGTTTTGAGCAATGACGTGACCGCTCTTCGACAAATTCTTCAAAATGGAGAGGGCAAGAAGATTTTGTCAGCAATAGATCATGAAAACGGCTGGAATGTGCTTCACTACATTTTCTTTCATAAGCGTCTTCGATGCTTCAATGTTTTGATGTCGATATTGGACACAAGCAATGGGGCCGTGTCACCGATTTTGAAAGAGCTTCTCAAGAGGAAAGATCGTAGCGGAGTCACACCGTTATCCCTTCTTCAAAATGACACCAAGGACTTGTTCTGGATCCCTCAATATATAAATGAGAAGAACAGATTTCATCTAGTCCGTCGATTTATGGAAAGTGATTCTGATAGCGGCGGATCTGGGGAAGGCGGCAATTCTGCCGTCAGCTTCACTGAGAGTCACAGATCACAATCTTTAACAGGTATTTCGACACCGAGAAACTCAAAATCGTCTAGAAACCCGCTCAGAGATTTGAAGCACGACTGGTGGTGCGAGACAAGGGGAGGATCCGACGTCTTGGTATTAGGGGCAAATGCAAACAGCAATCTAGGTGTTGGCGACTCGCATGACAGAAGCGGCCCTGTCAAGATTTCCAGCCCAGAATCCAAATCTGCGGAAAGTGTAATGGGCTTAAGGAGAATTCTCGAAGTTCCTCGGTTCAAATTCATGAGAATGTCGAAATACCATTCTGTGCTTTGTTCAACGGACAACCGAGTGTACACGTGCGGGATCGGGTCAAGAGGCAGGTTGGGTCTCGGAAATGCGTCGACTTCCGACCGCTTCAAAGAAGTAACGGTTTCGAAAGACAATTTGACAATTTTAGATTGTGCCACTTCCAACAACCATACGGTTATCTTGACCAAAGCAGGCTCACTTTATGCATGGGGTTTAAATTCCCTTAATCAACTAGGGTTTACATCTTCCGCATCGCAAAACTCCTTCAAAACGATTTCCGAAGCGTACGAAAATACACCCCGAGAAATCGCTACGGGCGATCTACGGAGAAGTGCCACCGAAATAAAGGGTGTGGCGGTCTCTGACATTCATTCCATCGCATTTGCATCACACAAACTATACTTTTGGGGCCTCAATATTGGCCAAATCGGCGCATTTGAGTCTGAAGAGCTCACTGATCACCGCGTAAATGAGAAGACTTATAAGGGATTTATTGTACGACAACCCAAAGAAATCCTGATGCGTGATGAGATCAAGCTCGTCACTACTTGCGAAACAGCTACTGTTGTTGTGACCACTACAAACGAAATTCACCTCTTTTACCAGGGCCAGCGCGTGAAGCTCCCCAAGATTCAGCCACGAGTCAGTGCCGAGGCTCATTTCGATTATTTCAAGCCCACAAGCCTCACAAGTCCCCCTTCAATCAAAAAAGTGGCGATGAAATCACACAAAACTGTGCATGTTCTCCTTGAAAGCGGGGACGTTATGACTTTCGGTGTTTCCTCCAATGATATTAAGTCAATGCGTTCCATCCGATACTCTGTGTCGTGGCTGGCTCATGAGCTTAGTATGCGAGTTGTTGATATCGAAAATTCGACTGACGGATCTTTACTCGTTTGTACGCGTAACGGCTCAGTATACATCAAGTCAAGTTCAAACACAACTACGTCAAGACGAGGCTCGTCGACGTCAACTTTGATGGGGTTCTCACCCTCCGTGAAAAAAAAGTTCAAAAAAATCGAGGGCTTAAACAGAGTATCACGGGTGGTATGCAATGATAACTTCACCTCCTTTGCATTTTTGAGAGACGATATCGATAGGTTACCTTTCAAGCTTCAGAAAAACGACTTTTTCGAAGATATGGAGTATCTCAGTCCATTCGTTGAATCGGATATGTACAGAAAACAAGATCAATTGCTCGACACGGATCATGATATGAATTGCTATGTTTCAGATTTTTTGTATCCGTCGCCAAGCACACGGAAGTCGAAAGAAAATAACTTGTTTATGTTGAACAGGCTCAAGACAGCTTTGGAGCCGCATGAAGACAACAGATACAAAGATTGCAAAGATCTACTCGAGAAGCGATATCTCGAGAAATATTCCCGCGAAAAAAACAAAGAGCCTTCGACCGATGTGGTATTCCAAAAGTTGTCTGCTCGCATGCTTGAGGATCGTTTGTCATCATTAAAATTGGGTGCAATGAACAATTCTTTCGATTGTATTGAAGAGTGGCAAAATGAAAAATTTTGTGATGGGAAAATCAAGTTCGCATGTTCCGCTGATTTAGACATTGGATTTCACACCGACGTGTTTCGAAAAAGATCTCGGTTTTGCGAAGAGGTTTTCTCTCCACAAGAAGAAGGGGAGTACTTCGTTCACCAGCACATCGAAGGCGTTTACGACCCTAAATTGCGAACAATACGGTTTCGAACGAAAGTAGAGCCAATGGCAGTGTTAATCTTGGTGTATTTCATGTACACAAACACAGTCTTGGAAGTGTGGCAAGAGTACAAAAATGATGATCCGGGTGTGGATGGTATTCGCCAAGTCAAAAGCGACTTTTTTGCGCTCTTGACCCTTTTCAAAATGGAGGCAACCCTCGGTAAAGACAATTTTTACCTTAGGCAATTCCAGGACTGGACAAAGGATGACTCTTCTGATGTGATTATCTCACTATCTGACGGCGAAACTGTTAGATGCTCATCCCTGATTGTTTCTCGCAGCGCTTTCTTCGAGACTATACTTTCAGGCCGTTGGGACTCCGGCAGGATAGAGGGTGAGACGGGCAAAGATGAAGATGTCAATGAAGTGAAGTATGTCGGGTTAGAAGAAGTCAGTCTCACTCAAATGAAGGTGATTCTTTCTCATCTCCAGGGCTGTCACGATCTTCATGTTTTTGACGAGGCGCTATATTCTGTGTGCGAATCCTGGGATTCTGACGATTTTGTCAATTTTCTATTGGAGATGATTGAGATTGTGGATGAGCTTTTGCTCGTGCAACTTAAGCACATATGCGAATTGGCTATTAGTGAATTCGTGAATATGGACAACGTGCTTGCTCTTTTAAGCCATGCCGAATGGAATGGAGCCGAAAAACTTTTCATGGCATGCTGCTGGTATGTGTACAACAACCTCGACTTGGTGCTTTTCGACAAGGAGCTTTATCATTTGGACAATCGCATTTTGGAAGCGTTGGAAGTCCAAATACAATTTCTCGATAAATGCAAACACCCTCACCTCGTTGTTGGAAGCCAGGGTGACATCAACCGAGAAGTCTTTCTCCGCGGATCTCCAAAGGAGGAGTCGTTTTCTGCTCTTGGGTTTTTGGATAACACTGCTCGGTTCAATGAGTTGTTCATGAGCGATGCAAAGGGATTTTCCAGTTTCGAACCTCTTGTAGATGTCAGAAGAGACATGTCGGCCTCGGGCCAGGAAAGAAGAATGCTGTTCACACACGGGATGGTTCGGAGAGACAGTGGTGACATTCTTTCAGAGGTCCGGAGACTCAGTCTCACTTCTACGGCTGATATCACAAACAATTTGGCGAGTACCGATAAGAACAGAGGCAGCTACTGCAGGTCGATAGAAAATGAAAGTGCCATACTTGAGGAAGAAGACTTTGAGGTAGTTGGAAGCCGAAAACGGAAGCCAAAGTCTCGCAATATGAGCCTCAAAGTCACAATACCACAACCAGGCGAGCCGGGGCCGTTGAGTGAAAAGCCAAACAAGACCGAGCCAATTAGCTCAAGAATCACGGCTACGAATGGGATTGAAAATAGGCGCGGAAGCTCAACATCTCGGAGAGTATCGACATCTTCTGGCTCTGGGCCTGTATTCGGTGTCAATCCTGGTCCTGCTCTTGGTCCTGCTCTTGGTCCTGCTCTTGGTCCTGCTCTTGGAGAAAATCTTTATCAGGGGAAGAAACAGACAAAAATCAAGTTTGCACCTGTGACGAAACTATCTCAGAAGGAACGCCGGAGATTGAGAGGCGGAAGTGTCGATACCAGTCTGCACACCCACTTGTCTGAAAGCACAAAATTTCTGCAGAGTTTCCGCAATCCATGGAGTATTCAGAAGCTAGAGGAAGGCACGAGCGCGAGAGAAGAGAAAAAAAAGAACGGCAAGCTCAACGCGTTACCTGTATTAGGCCAAAAGGAGTCCCCGGCCCCCAAACTCTCAGCAATCATACTCGAGGAAACTACGCGTTTGGCAGAGGAGAAAGAGCCAGCGGTGACCCGGACATTGCAAGAGATCCAACAGGAGCAAGAATTTGCAAAGTGGTGGGAAGAGGAGTGCAAACGGGTACAACAGCAAGAGCTGCCACGGGGTAACTTGACGTCTTGGAAAAAGAGTCACACTTCTCTGCTGAGAAAAGAATCCAAACGAGGCACCAAGTCTGGGCGTGGCAGAGGCGGGCGTGGCGGATCCTGAAATGGCGAGAGACGAACGTGATTGTTAAACCAAATGAAAGGTCTTCAAATGTCACATTTTCTTTTTTCTTTCTTTTTTTTTTTATCATAATTATTCATCTTTCCTCTTTACTCTACATCGTCTGGGAACCATCCGAACGCGTTTAAGCTGATCGACATGCCCTTGACCTCCACACCCTCATCCAACAAGCGTCGTTTTTGTTCCAATTCACCCATATCTCGCTTGGCAATTAAGCCCGAGCTGGAAATTACTCTCCACCAGGGTAGCTGATCAAAAGATTCGCCGTCTCGCAGAAGAATTGCATTGATCGTCAGCCAGTTTTTCATTGACGAGCCAACCTGTCGTGCGTTTTGCGGCTTACCTACCAAGTACGCAATGTGGCCATAGCTGGTGACTTTTCCGTGAGGAATTTGGCTCACGGCCGAAAAAACAGCATAGTGAAACGCCTTTGATTCATCTGACAACATGTGTTAGAAGATGAGAGGGGTTCTTTCGAAGATGAAACACCCTAAGTAGACGTCACTGCAGGAGAAACTCGAAGTGCGCGCAAGCGAAAAGATCGACAAAAAGAAGATTAAGTCAGAATTAGACAAAGATAAAGCAAACGACTGAATACACTGCAAATTGTCGCAGATGCTGCTAGAGCAATACCGTGTTTCCTACATCTTACCAGCGTTAGGCGCTACAAGCAGAATTCTAACCGTAAATATTTTTATTTTGAAAACCCGTATATATACTGAATTGATCGAATCAATACTCAATCAACTTACAAAGCCAACAAAGCACCAGCAGCCAAGGCAACGGCACCAGCAGCGTATTGCTTGTTACCGGAAGCCTCGTAAGAGGAGACGGAAGCGGTGGTGGTCCAGTTGGAAGAGGTGGAGTGTGGGGCAACGGACTTGGCTGGGCAGTCAGTGACGGTAGAAGCACAAGAGGTGATGGTGACCAAGGTGGAGAAAGAGTCGGTCTCAATGACAGTGGAAGCAGCAGAGGCAACGGCGGCGAGGACAGCGATGACGGAGAATTGCATTATAACGAAAGGCTTGTAGTTGGTAGATCGGTAGTTGATGGAGAAAAAAAAAAAGAATGGCGCGAGGTGTCCCTGGTTTATATAGACATTTTGAGGAGTTTGCGGCGAGGTTTTTTTTGCATCAGAGCGATTGCGAAAGGAGAGGCGGCGTGCATACAACGCAAGTGTTGTCGACTCTCGGGCTTAAACAACCCTGAGATCGCGTCCGTGACGTGAATATGGTTAGCGCGCATGCTGTATCACCTGCAGATATATGTCGTCGGCCGCCTAAAACAGAGTTGACATAAACAGTCTGGGCCCCGCGCGCAGCGCGAGCGCAGCATAAGCTCTTTTGACGCATATCCGGCCGCGACGCCTGCGCTATGTGCACGACCCGTCTGTGTATAATCCCGCGAGCAATCGCGTTGAAGTGGGTATACGTCGGAGCAGTCCCAATGCGGTAGTAACTTATCGAGATCTCGGAGCCGGAACAAAATAAATGAGTACATTCCTGAATGCGACTTTGAACTCAGCGGTATGAGAAATATCCAGCGAAAGAGCAAACGTGAGGATGCCCCCACGCTGGCTGGGCGTGGTATCAGTACTGACACCCATACACGAGAAAAATCATGATCAGACCGTTTTTTGATCATGGAAAAAATTGAAAGATATTGCAAAAATTCCACCCTCTGAGTGAGTCATGGAGCTCGGGCTTCACCATTGAACGGCCAGCTAACTCGGCATCTTAGAAATACTGTAATGGTCCGCCTTGCCGTTGAGTTTCTTGAATCGTGCAGAGCCACTCATTGTGATAACCCCTAATTAAAAATAGCCTGAGGCGAGACTTTTCGCGCGAACTAATCATAGCACGCGATTATAGCAACGATAAACCCCAAACACCGGCCAGCGTGCCTCTCGCTTACTCTGGCAGATTCACAAAAAGCAATGCCTCGTGAAATACACGACCTTGTGGTCCAAACCTAAGTTTGTCAATCGCCGCTAGCGCTCTTCATACTGTTTTCTTTTCCAGTCTGCTCTCGTCTTGCGTGGAAACTAAGTGCTGAAACGTGAATGAAGCTTTTTGTCTTCAGAAATTGGGACTTTTGAAGCCACGCCATAGCAAGGCGCATGGCGCCATCAGTTGTGCGGCTCGGACTTAGAAAAAAAAAAAGAGAGCAGGACCGCGTTCTAGATGCATCTCTGTAAATAAAAAAAGAAAAAAAAAGTGAAGAAAAATCTACAACACACTCAAAGCAAGGGTCAGAACATGAGACAAGATTAACGGCCATAAGTCACAGCTTGGAGATTTCATCACACTCCTCATAATATGTAAGCATCATTTTCTTTTTATACTAGGACAGCCAGCATTGGCTTTTTTCACGTTTTCTCTTCACGCAAAAATTTTGGTGCCGCCTCATGTGATATTTGGATGAAACGCGATATGCGCGTCCTCCTTATCTTTCTATTTGTTTATTGTGATCTGCGCAGTCCCAGCAAGGTTTTTCATCACCCGCGAATGATACATGCAAGGTGCCTTATTCATACGTCTTTTTCATTCGGGTGAGATCTTGTTTTAGTGTCTGCTGGTGAAACTATGGGCATAGGTCGTGGATAATAAGGTATGATGTTAGGAGCCACGGAACCAGCTCAACTGAAAGATCAGTGCATTCCCTTGTGCTAATTGATCTCCATGCCTTTGCTCCGTTTTCCGTGTACTGAGCTTTCATAAAGATCATTCTTATTGTAAATATTACATGGGTAGGATCAGTGCCTGCCAAACTCAAAACGATCTGAACTTACGGATTGAAGGCCACCGTTGTTTTTCCTAATGGCGTAGAAGTGAAGCCGGAAGCTCCAGAGAACTTGTGTGCCGCTCAAACCATCTCAACAGCAAGTAGCAGCGAATCAAGTCCTCATACTCTCTGATTCTGGCGGCTTCTGTCTCTCCCTCGTTATCTTCATTCACGTTGGTTGGCGTGGAGCTAGACCCTGGTTTAGCGTCCACATCCGCAAGTATATCAATTGGAGTTCTAAGTTCTGCTTGAACTTTGGAGATCCTCGTGCTCAGGCCATCAGAAGCCCGGAGTTTCTGTAAGCTTTTTGATACCAGTTTTCGCAATTCTTGCTCTTCCCGACGGCGAGTATCTTCGAAATATTGTGACAAGTCAAACTCTAGGAAAGCAAATCCCGTCGCAAGCCACATGAACAATGCTTGTGAGACTTGAAGAAAAAGATTCTTGACGGATGAATAGTAGGAATTTCCAAGGATGCTAGCTTCCAATCTCTCGAGCCTTGTTCGGTGCAAACAAGCAGCCAACCTAACACACTGCCTGCTGATTGCTCTGCAAATTCTCTCGTTGAGGCTGGTCGCTGATCTGAATGTAAGCGACACACATCTCAACAAGGCATAATCGAGCAGGTTCTCGTTGCCATGTACCAAAACGTGCTCGTTGATCCAGTCGCTGATTTCGATGCCAAACATAAAAAACGCGATTGTGGCACTCATGCCCGCCAAAACCGTGAGAATCGTCGGTTCGAAAAGCTGGAAGAAAAGGTCGCCTCCCATGAAGAACAAAGTGAGCCCAATCTGCAATACTTGCTGAAAAAGAAATCCCCGGTGTTGATTGAAGATGCCGACAAGCGTGCGGAGAGCATTGCCGTCGGCTCTTCTTGGCTCTCTCAAAGGTTCCTGGCGTGGCGGCAAAATGTCCTCGACTTCGGAAGCTAAACGTTCAACGTGACGTGCGGCTTCTCCGTCCGGATGTGTTTCCACGCGTTCATTAGAAATATCAGAATTTTCGTGTATTTCCGCATTTCTGGAAATATTGAGTGACTCTTCAAATGACCGTTCTGTGCGTGTAGTTCTGGTAGGAAAAGGTATTGTTGAGGTATGCGTAGGAGTTTGAATATTGACGGAAGAAATATCTTCGTACCTTGGCGCACAAGCACTGGATACCGAGTTTTCGTGATTTGCCAAATCATGGCTTTCAGTTGATGAAAATGTAGTTTGAGAGGCCCCCCCTGAGGCCGTTTGACCTTCACCCCCAAGTTGATTGAATGCAACATTTGTCAGTTGTCCAGAATTTTGTATGCTATTTTCAGATATATGGGAACTGTGAGCAATTGTGTTAGCACCAAGCTGGCTTAGTTTTGCCATGGCATTGGCATTCAATAAGAGACGCCCTGATGGGTCAAGGATGCACTCGGCGGTAGTCAATTCCACAATATTCCCATTGTACTCGATTTCGTAGGTCTCAGAAGGATAGTTCAGTATCTGCTGCTGCAAACGAGGTTGCCACTCTGGGCTCGAAGAGTGTTCCTTTTTCGATTTCTTCGCACTCAGTTGCGCTTCTTTGGTTTCTACATTGGCTGAGCCGAGTTTCTGGTCTTGAGCCTCCACAAAAGGCACGATCACATACAGAATTTGCGGGAGAGTCTCCGGGTCCTTTTGCAACGGGATGATTTCCAGAAGTCTGGTCAGAGAATCTTGGCTGGAAGCTTTCAGAAAACAGTGCTGCCTGACATACAAGTCTAAACGGGCGGGGTCGAGGCCTGTTTCCGTGGCTATTTTTGCCTTGAAGTCCCGGACCAACACGTCTTGCTCGACGTAAAGCGTAAATGGCGAAACCGTCTCGTGAGAGGAATTCGTATGTACGCTTACGGGATACTGAACAGGCCTCCTATGTAGCCCAAACTTTACCGGAACAAGGGGAGGAACATCCAAATGCAAGGCGTCGCGAAGATTTGATCTATCCTCTAGCTTGTGGCCGTTATGAATAAGGTCAGTGTCTCTTAGCTCGAGTCCGAATTTGCTAGCGGCGAGTTCTTTGATACTCAAAATGGAAGATACAAGAGTCTCGCGTGAGAACGAGTCTCGCTGGGATTTTGAGTCAGTATCGGAGAGCAGCTCAAGCATCACCTTGACGTCGAAAAAGTCTGGAACAGGGTCCCGATGTGGAATGGCAGGAGAGTCAACGAGAGTGTAATCGATGATAAGAGAGAGACCGTGGTCATACTTTAAATCGGCACTTTTCTCCACAGAAAAAATCTCTGCTAGCGGCAAACTATCAGACACAGGATCAGAACGAAGCCTGAACAGTTGGAACATTGGTTTTAGCTGTGTCTCGTGACTAAACATCCAGATCAGTTGGCGGATGTGTGCGAGAGTATGACGTAATGTAACACGCACAGATTGCAGGTCTTGGTCGGGGACATCTGCTGGTTTGTTAACCTGCGTCACCGGTAGCACCAAGCAGAAAGATTCGTCCATTTTCAAAGCGTGGATTGAGTGAGTATTGTGTATGTAATTGTCTGAGTGTCGAATAAACACCTGGCCCTTGAAAATCGTGGGGTTGCGAAAACTATGTGCCGCACAGTCTGCAGGAAAAAGGGCGGGTTTGATTGATTTAAACCGGTTTTCGGGGCAGCCTTCTTCTGGCATTGTAAGATGGATAGTGAAGGTAGATGAGCTTGAGTAAAAAATCGTGTTTCGTGGGCAAGTTCTATATTTTGAAGCCCGTCAAGTGTTTTGTTGTCTTTTTTCCCTTTTTTTGTAAAGGAACATATCAATTGGAGGGTACCGCTGATCGTTGATTTTGGTGACCAATCTGAGTATGTGACTTCCAGTTGCGAATGTTTTACTCGGACAAAAGACTGAGAGATTAATCAATTGATTGTTTTTGTTTGGTTTTGTTTGGTTTTGTTTGGTTTTTTTTTTTTTTTTTTTTTTTTTTTTTTTTTTT